>CM042175.1:1467103-1472351 GCA_023376005.1 Doryteuthis pealeii
AACGTGGGACCACCCACAAGCCGAAGCTCATTGAGTGGCAGGTGAAAAAATTGCGTCGATCCCGTCGGCATTCCCCCTCAAGGGGGGCGCCTCAGGCGCTGGGCAATAAACCCAGCCCTGCCCCTTTAAATCAAGGGGGCAGGTGTTGCCTGGGGGGATGGCCCCCTGGGATCGACGCTATTAACTCGTAAAGATCCAGGGCCGAAGCCACTGGACCCCCGGTGTTGACCAGGTCTACATGGTATTTACCGCGTACCCCACTTTGTACGGGTCAGGCACAAAGTCCCTATTAACGTGGGACCACCCACAAACCGAAGCTCATGGGAGTGGCAGGTGAAAAATTGCGTCGATCCCGTCGGCATTCCCCCTCAAGGGGGGCGCCTCAGGCACTGGGCAATAAACCCAGTCTTGCCCCTTTAAATCGAGGGGGCAGGTGTTGCCTGGGGATGGCCCCCTGGGATCGACGCTATTAACTCGTAAAGATCCAGGGCCGAAGCCACTGGACCCCTGGTGTTTGACCAGGTCTACATGATATTTACCGCGTACCCCACTTGTACGGGTCAGGCACAAAGTCCCTATTAACGTGGGACCACCCACAAGCCGAAGCTCATGGAGTGGCAGGTGAAAAATTGCGTCGATCCCGTCGGCATTCCCCTCAAGGGGGGCGCCTCAGGCACTGGGCAATAAACCCAGCCCTGCCCCTTTAAATCGAGGGGGCAGGTGTTGCCTGGGGGGATGGCCCCCTGGGATCGACGCTATTAACTAGTAAAGATCCAGGGCCGAAGCCACTGGACCCCCGGCGTTGACCAGGTCTACATACCAATAACATGCAATTGTATTTATATATACTACAAAATAGCAGTTAACAGTGAACGGGAAGGCTAATTTGCATATTGATATAAAAAATTGATTTTAATAAATATGCACTTAGTATTATTGATTTCTAACTGTTTGGTTTTATTTTAATGAATATGAGCAAAAAATCTCAGGCATAAATCTTAAAAGAAATCCATTAACTATATATATATATTAACTATAAATAAATAAATAAATAAATATATATATATATAAATATATATATATATTCAGCCTTTTGTGTATTATATATATATATTATATATATATATATATATATATATATGTGTGTGTGTGTGTGTTGTGTGTGTGTGTGTGTGTGTGTTTTCCACATTTTCTCTCTCAATCTTTCTTCATTATCTCAACCCTTCTTTTCGGCCCTATGAATGAGGGTTTATGAGGCCAACATTATTCCAATGACGAGGAAGCGGAATTTTTAGTGAAGAAATGGCTCAAAGAACAGTCAACATAATTTTAGAGAGCATGTATCTCTGCTCTCATTCGTAGGTGGAACATAGCTATTGAGAGAAACGCTATGTGGAGAAGTAAGAATGTGATCCACAGAGGAACAGCTTGATTTTAATATATGACACATAGCAAAACAAAACAAATGAGTGTCACAACTAAACAAATCTAGTAAGGTGTCTGAGAATATGAATAGTCTAAAAAGATATTACGGAAAAGGGGCCGAAGAGATGATAGTCTGAGGTAAACATTATTCCAGTGATGATTATAACTGTCCTATATTTTATTAAAAAAATATAGTTAATCATTGAATTAGAATTTCTTCCTATATCATTATGTGATGGGCTAAACTTGTAAATCGGTCGGAAAATTACGGTGACCCAGAGAAAACAGAACCCATAAATGTTGTAATAAAGTAAAGTAAAGTCTACGGGACGGCCTAAAGTCGGTATCAGCCAGTCAGCGAGGGAGTCTATCCCCTTTTCAATAGCGCTAGACCAAGGAGATTGTTTTAGCATTGAGGTAGAGCGCCACATCTACCATCAGCTCCTTACTTTACCGCACAGATCCCTGTGCTACTCATACGCTGAGTGGGCGAGGACCGGTATCGAACTAGGAACCTTGTGGTTTCTAGCCGAACGCTCTACCGACTGAGCTAACCAAAACTGTTAATTCTAACTTGGTGGGTTTAGGGTTAGGCTTTAGGGTTGGGGTTGGGGTTTAGGGTTAGTTTAATGAGAAAATAAATAAATAATTTGTGTTCTGTTTTTCTCGGTCACTCTGTACGCAGAGTGACCCAGAAAAAAATACAGAACCCACAAATTTTGTAATAAAACTGTTAATTTTAACTAGGGGTTTTTAGGGGTTAGGGTTAGTTTAAAAATATTACGGAAAAGGGGCCGAAGAGAGGATAGTCTGAGGTAAACATTATTCCAGTGAAGATTATACCTGTTCTAAACAAAATGGCATTGCTTTTTTACTAACCTCTTAGTTTCTGTTAAAAGGGGTATTACATTCGAATAAATAAAAAAACTCTAGTCTATTATCCGTAGTAAATGAATATCTAAACAGATAATAGTCAGGTTTATCGCGGAAGAATACTTTTTTTATTGTTTGTTTTTCAATTAAGTTTCCGGTTTTCATTGATAACGACTTCCTGTTTGGCATTTTACTCAGGCTTGACCTTTTATGGGTTATAAAGAGATCCACATTTTGGCTGGCGAAGAAGAAATGACTCTCAACTCAAAAACCCGGGGAGTGCTGTTCGGGATAACCGTGCCGCAGTGGTCCAGAATTCGTCTCTTATCAGCTCATTGAGGAAATATGTATCTGCTTGAGTTGTAAGGGGTGATATTTCCCCTACAAAATAGTTGGACTCTTCCAACGGAACACATATAAAGATACGAATACGCAAGCTTATTCGTAGTCGGGTCACTACTAATCGAGCAGTTAGTCACACTGTTGGAGAACTGCGCGTTGACTCTATCATTTATATTCCTTATAGTTGTTGAAATCTTTCGGGATATAAGGTGTGTACCGGATGGCCACTTGTACTTATAGTCTCGCCGACTACCATGTGACCAACTTCTTGTCCAATCACTGGCAGTGTTCTGCTGCTGATATTATTATTTATACTGGCTGATTCTAATCTTAGCTACTCACAACCACTTGGATCTTCATGGACGACGGATCATAGGATTATATCACAGGACTTATTCACTTACCGAATGATTCTATATCACAGGACTTATTCACTTACCAAAGGATTCTATATCACAGGACTTATTCACTTACCGAAGGATTCTATATCACAGGACTTATTCACTTACCGAATGATTCTATATCACAGGACTTATTCACTTACCGAAGGATTCTATATCACAGGACTTATTCACTTACCGAAGGATTCTATATCACAGGACTTATTCACTTACCGAAGGTTTCTATATCACAGGACTTATTCACTTACCGAAGGATTCTATATCACAGGACTTATTCACTTACCAAAGGATTCTATATCACAGGACTTATTCACTTACCGAAGGTTCTATATCACAGGACTTATTCACTTACCAAAGGATTCTATATCACAGGACTTATTCACTTACCGATTCTATATCACAGGACTTATTCACTTACCGATTCTATATCACAGGACTTATTCACTTACCAAAGGATTCTATATCACAGGACTTATTCACTTACGAAGGATTCTATATCACAGGACTTATTCACTTACCAAAGGATTCTATATACTTATTTCTTATACTTCAAAGGATTCTATATCACAGGACTTATTCACTTACCGAAGGATTCTATATCACAGGACTTATTCACTTACCAAAGGATTCTATATCACAGGACTTATTCACTTACCGAATGATTCTATATCACAGGACTTATTCACTTACCGAATGATTCTATATCACAGGACTTATTCACTTACCGAAGGATTCTATATCACAGGACTTATTCACTTACCGAAGGATTCTATAACTCGGGACTTGCTTACTTATTTACTTTGGGTTCTTTACAACTGGCCAAGATAATTAACAATAGTAACGATCATTTCAAATACCTTTTTAGAGTAAAACTGTTCGGAATAACCGTGGTCCAAAATTCCACATATTCTTACAATTTTTTCAAGTTTTCTACACCAGATTAAACTGGTGGTCTTTCACTGGAGGCCTCCAGGACTTTTCTGAATATTCTAGCTGATCTTAACAATGCTGTGATCTAGATAATTCTACCTCTGATTTCTAATTCCTTCAGTTTTTTTTTCCAAGTCCATGTGGACCGTTCCAAGCACACCTACAATCAACATCACCATTACTTTCACATTCCAGTTATTTTAGCTTTCTAGCAAGATCCAAGTAATTATATTATTATATTATTATTATTATTATTATTATTATTATTATTGATAATTGAATCATATTACCACGACCAGACAACTCGGCAAACACCATTTGCGACATCCGGAGCACTGGACAGCTGTTTCGACCTCCTTTGGTCTCATCAGCAGTGCATACCACAATCTCTGCCACTAGAGATTGAACCAGTGGACCACAGAGTGAAGAACGGAGACTCTACACACTGAGCCACAAGCCCATGCCACAAACGGAGAATGCCAAATCATCTAATCAATGGTAATATTAATTCAAACTGCGCAGCCACCTAACCTGTATTTGCCGTGTATCCCATCGCAGGATTATTATTATTATTATTATTATTATTATTATTAGAGTTTTTCACACCAGCATTAGCCTGATGGTATTCTTCTCAGGTTTCCAGATTCTTCTGAGTATTCGAGCTGATTGCAGCAATGTAGTTTGGATGGTCTCAATTCTTCCATTGATTTCCAGATCCTCCAGTTTTTTCTCCAAGCTTTTTGGGGACCGTCCCGAGTGCACCAACTACAATTGGTATCACTTTGACCCTCATATTCCTCAGCTTTTTCAATTCTCTGGCAAGGTCCACGTATTTGTCCATCTTTTCGTTTTCCTTCATCTTCACTCTGTGATCTGCTGGAACCGCAAAATCCACCAGTTGGCAAGTTCCAAAATTCATCTCTTATCAGCTCATTGAGAAAATGTGTCTTTTTTTAAGTTGTAAGTTAGCTTCGGGGTGGTCTTCTCTGCCTTTAAGTTCAGGTACTTCAGACAGACATTTATAAAGAAAAAAAAAAAAAAACAAATGATATTTCTGTTCCGTTTCTGGCAGAATAATTACCAAACTACGAGAAAAAAAATATCGACGTTTTTCCTACGGATCTGTGACTCTTTTCAAATCAACTCAGTATCTTTATCCTCAAATCTCTTTCTCTCCATCAACCACTGCTTAGTCTCATCTCTTAATAATTAAATTATCCATTATGTATCTTCTTTGAAGTTCAATCTTCCTGTTCCATTATCCACTGACTTCGCGC
>CM042175.1:1472451-1487451 GCA_023376005.1 Doryteuthis pealeii
TACCATGGTAATCGTGGTTATGACCATTTCCACTCGCGAGTATGCCACGAGCTTCTTCAGACCACTGTTATATTTTGTTTAGCCTTAAATTTAGCCTAAATAAATATATCAGTGGTCTGAAGAAGCTCGTGAGCATACTCGCGAGTGGAAATGGTCCATAACCACGATACCCATGGTATTTAAGGCCTTTTATTCCCATATATATATATATATATGTGTGTGTGTGTGTTGTGTTGTGTGTGTGTGTGTGTATGTAGAATTAAACAAAAGACACATCTGTTTTAACAATTTTATTTTTTGATCTTTTTGAGTTTTCTGGCCAACTTTTTAATATTTGGGTGGAATTCGTGGATAAGTCCACCAAAGTTCAGGTCCCGAGTACTTTCACACTTCGAAGTGCCATCATCAGGGGTGATATGTTCCATTTTTTTTTTTGTTTATCATAATTGTAATTATTAAAAGGAAATTCTGTATTCTATTAAAAATCTTGAGAGATTTACATATTTTTGAGAGAAACTTTTGATTTTTCCATTAGTTAAATACGGTTTGTTTTTTTAAAAAAACTTTCATAAAGTACCATATAAATAAATTTTATAAATGTTCAAGTTAGTTATTAGGAATAGTTTGTTAGACATTTTTTTAAACAATTTTTATAAACAATTCTTTTCTATTTAACCCTATAGATAGGACCCTAACAGGTACTACCACTCCGGGTCGGAGTGGACCAGGGAGAAATGGTGATGAATGGGTACTCCACATTCCCCAAATCTCCAAGCTCTAGCACCTATATGATTGCCCCAACTCTATTGCCCTTATGGCAAGTCCAAGCAATTGTATCATATGGCGTGGAGGCAGTAGCTGAGGTCTACATGTCTTGGAAATGACTTATCTGATGGGAGATCAAGTTTTGAGGTTTGGGGAATGTGGAGCACCCCTTTCATCACCATTGCTCCCTGGTCCACTCTGACCCATAATAGTAGTACCTGTTAGGGTCCCATCTATGGGTTAAATAGAAATATATATTAATAAAAAAACTGTATCCATTAAGAATGATTTTATTTTAAAACTTTATCAGCATTAAATGACCCACTAAGGTTGATATGCCGTAAAACAAACCAAACCAAACCAAACCAATATAATCCAACAAGTGATGACATGCCGTAAAATCCAACCAACCAACCAACCAACAAAACCAAACCCACAAAAATGAATAAAACAAAAATAACCCGACAATGGTTGACATGCCGTACAATTAAAACAACCAACAAGCGACTTCATCTATCTATATATATATATATATATATAAAGGGCAGTTGTGTGTATGTATGTATGTCCGGAGGAAACTTCGAAAATAAAACAATTGACAACAAAGTAATATATATATATATACACATTAAATATCACCAAGGTTTGGTTTTAAAAAAATAATGAAGAAAAATATTATCGAATATATTTTAAAATTAAATGACGTTATAAAATAACGTTAAAATTCCACTCGGCCATTTTCAGCGTTTCTTGCTGAATTAAAATAAGATCTTTTTTACGTGGTGATTTTTGTGGGTCATCCTGCGAGGATCGAACTCGCTATTCAGTAGTTATAGATCCGCAAACGATAATTAAACCATGTTTTTTTTCTCCTCTACCCAGGCTTCGCCGGGTAACCGCTTCAAGTACATATATAAAGGGCAGTTGTTCGTATCTGTATGTCCGGAGGAAAAATTCAAAAACAAAACAATTAACGACAAAGTAAATATATATCATCATCATCATTATGTCGCGCACGCAGCACGGATATCCATGACAATCTCTCGCCAACCTTCCCTATCATTCATTGCCCCTGGGAGCTCTTCTGCGCAGCAACCTGCATCCTCGCATAGTTGGTCAATGTAGGTCCTTGGCGGGCGGCCTACATTAGTTTTGTAGGTGACTCACCTATGACACGAACATGGACTTACCAAAGATGGGTGGGATGCTAAATTAATAGCGTCGATCCTAGATACCTGCCTCATTGCACTTAAAGGGGCAGGGCTGGGATCGACGCAATTTTTCTACCTACTACCCCATGAGTCTCGGCTTGTGGGTGGTGCCCACATAAAACGGCCTTGTGCCATATCGTGTGTAAGTGGGACATGTAAATACCAGTAGTACCAGATACAGTTCTTCGTGTAAGCTCTAAACAAGGAAACCTTTCCTTTGTACGTTGATAAATATTGCTGAATACAATATGTTCCCTACATCTTATACCCGTGTTGAGTTATTATTTATTGACCCTTAAACAGATCATAACAATTAGCATGCCTATGTGTTGGTTTCCACAGGAGAACGTCGCTTATGAGCTCGTCCTTGCTTCTCGAGCTGTGCTTTATGAGCACACATAATGAAGATTTGATTTATATTATCGAATACATTTAAAGATTAAATAGCGTCATAATATTAAAATTTTAAGATTATTGAAAAGAATTAATTGTCATCCATTGAAAACCGCTCAATTTCGAATTGATTTTCACTCTACTTCCGGGAGGGAGTGGTTTTCTAGAAATCTATTTCCAGTATTCGCATTGTCTTCAGATATTTATGGATATTCCGTTGTTGAAGTGAAACGTTCATAAAAGACAAGTGTTTCCCGATTCCGGCTTTAGTGGATATTTTTTTTTTCAAAAATTAGTTTCACACCGGAAATGTCAAATGTCGTGACACAAATTGGCGGACTTGACCTTTTCATAGACTTCCGGGAGGGGTGGGGTGTGTGTGTGTGGGGGGTCAGGAGAGCGGGATCCGACCGAACATAAATGGCATAATCGATTGACATGAAGACTCTCCACGTATCTATTTTACAAAAAGGGAGAAAAAAGATAGATATATATATATATTCTTTTTTTCTCCTTTTTCATATTATTATTATTATTATTATTATTATTATTATTATTATTATTATATTAAAGCTGAATGAATCGATGTTTGTCTCCTAGAGATTTTTTTCCTGTTGAGTTTAATGACACAAAACTTGTACCAAAATATTCCTTATTTTTTTTTATTGAGCTATATATGAAAAAAATTTTCTATTTTACGAAAAGGGAGAAAAAAGATATATATTCTTTTTCTCCCCTTTTCTCCCTTTTCATATATATATATATATATATATATATATATATATATATATATATTATATTATATTATTATTATTATTCATTATTATTATTATACTAAAGCTGAGAGAATCAATAGTTTTCTCCTAAAGGCTTTTTTCCTGTTTAGTTTAATGATACAAAATTCACACTAAAATATTCCTTAGTTTTATGTTTGAAAAAAAAATCCATTATAATTGCTTCTTAATAGCCGTAATTTGCAATTGATTAAAAATCTGACCTTACAAAAATTTCTTACCTTACATTCTGCCTATCACTTTTACGAAAAGGGAAAAAATATATATATTCTTTTTTCTCCCTTTTTGTAGTATGTAGTATATATATATATATATATATATATATATATATATATATATATATATATTAATGATTATTATCATTATCATTATTATTATACTAAAGCTGAGCGAATCAATGTTTGTCTCCTATAGGCTTTTTTCTTGTTTAGTTTAATGTCACAAAATTCATATTGAAATATTCCTTAGTTTTAGGATTGAGTTATGTTTGAAGAAAAAAAACATTTCCTTTCTTAGAAATCTTACAAAATGATTTCAATTTTGTTTTTATAATTCTCCGGTCGTATTTACATTTCTTTTTGTAATTCGCTTTGCAAACTCATTTTCCCTAATCCCAACTATCTACTCAGAGCTCAATGTGTGACCCAGGGGGTCACGTTTTGTCTAGTATATATATATATTTATATCTAGTATATATAATATATATATATATATATATATATATATATATATATATATATATATAACACTTAACATCAAACGGAGTTTCTGATTTTCACAGCCCATGATTCACACAAAATCCCCCAAAATATATATTCTATACACACACACACACACATATATTATATATATATATATATATATATATATATATATTATATATATATTGTTAAAAAATAATGGTAAAATGAATGAATGGATGAAATAAGAATGAACGAAATATGAGGGGGATAAATGAAAAATCCTTTCCAAGGGACCCCTCTCAAAAGTATTAAAAACACTTTTTGAGAGTGGGGTCCCTGATAGAAAGTTTTACTCATCCACTATCAGACTCCTTTGAAGCATCAAGTTAATATAATTATTCTATAAGTTATTAGAGAAGATAAAATCCGTCTCTTACCTTTGAAATATCTGTGGAGAATGGGTTTGAATGTATATATATATATATATATATATATATATATATATATATATATATATATATATATATTCATCTTATACAATGAACGCACGTGTGATCGGCTGCAATTAATCGGTACCTCGATTAATTCAGTGGATTTAACCCTGAAGATCCTTATGGTGAAACTCGAGTAGGTTTTTTAAATAAATTTGCTCTACTTCGTATTGAGCACTTTGTATTTGTTATATCGCTGACTTGACCCCTGAATTTTGCACCTCCATCGATCGTGCCCATATTCACCGGTAAGCCACCTTTTATCTTATATATATATATATATATATATATATATATATATATATATTCACATTGAGAACAAGACCTCACCAGAAATATAACCTGTTAAACTCTACTTACAAATTGACCTTGCGTCACATCCTACTCGTATGGGGTTGGTAAACACTCCCCACACCCACACACATACATACACATATATATATATATATATATATATATATATATATATAATATATATATATATATATTAATATATATATATATATATAATATATACACACACAAAGCACCTAAAAATGCACAATGTCTTTTTTCTATACACACACTCACACACTCTTATACTCACACCGTAAAAGAGAATATTTGACGTCATATTTCAAACCGTCCACTTTTTCAGCGTCCTTTCTAAAGACTTCAAATTTTAAACAGACTGATAAACAAGAACTATCAATTGCTTTTCTCGTTATTCTGTGATAAAAATTTTTTATCACCTTCCTTATACCAACAAATGCCCTGAAGATGATCTAATTAATAGATCGAAACACTGCAGCGTCGGCCAATAAACTTACCACTCAATTTATCTAAACCTGTGTTTTTTCAATGTTCTTAATATACTACAATTAGTCGGATTCACTTCCATCTCTTCACCCCCCCACACACATATATATATATATATTATATATATATATATATATATATATATATATATGTGTGTTGTGCGTGTGTGTGTGGTATTCAGAATATGTATTTATCTATAAATGTGCCGACATTTACATTGCCTGTTTTTGCTGAAATGGTCACCCATCTAAGTATTAAACAGACCCACCCCAGCTTAACTTCAGTGATCACGCGGGAACTGATGCTTTCACTGTGACCGGACCAAAAGAGTCTGGTATTGTTGATGATAAATTAACGATGTGATGAGCTTACCTGCGATAAATTTACCTGCAATGAATTTACCTAGAATTATACAAAGGTATGCTTGGAATGCTGGGGTTATCAATTGTTAATACTTTCTCGGAAAAGCTTTTGGGGGGGAGATAATTTTTTAAAGGCTTCCATTACGTGTGAAGATATCATGGCAGAATTATTGACATGTACCTAGTGTTCGCGCCGCACTGAAATTTCCTTTGCTATCTATCTACCTATCTTATCTATCTATCTCTATCTACTTATATATCTGTTTTAGTTTCATATCTATCTATTCTATCTATCTATCTATCTATCTATCTATTCAGTTTGTTCGTATCTATTCTATCTATCTATCTATTTATCTATCTACTTTAGTTTGTTCGTATCTATCTATCTATCTATTTATCTATCTATTTTAGTTTGTTATATCTGTCTATCTATCTATCTATCTATCTTATATTTGTTCATATTCTATCTACTTCAGTCTGTTGGCATCTATCTGTATATTCAATCAATCAATCAATCAATCAATCTATCCATCAATCTATCTATCTATCTAAGTTTGTTGGTATCTATCTACTATCTATCTATCTATCCATCTATTTTAGTTTGTTTTCATATCTATCTACTTCAGTCTGTGGCATCTATCTGTTATATCAATCAATCAATCAATCAATCAATCATCCATCCATCTATCTTATCTATCTAAGTTTGTTGGTATCTATCTATCTATTCTATCTATTTATTTATCTATCTATTTTAATTTGTTCATATCTTCTACCTCAGTCTTTGGCATCTATCTGTATATCTATCTATCTATCTATCTATCTAGCTATCCAAGTTTGTTGTATCTGTCTATCTATCTATCTATCTATCTATCTATCTAATCTATCTATCCATTCTATATTTAATTTGTTCATATCTATCTACTTCAGTCTGTTGCATCTATCTGTATATTAATCAATCTATCTATCTATCAATCAATCTATCATCTACTATCTATCTATCTATTTATCATCCACCATCTATCTTTTATTCTCGGTTTGTTGGTATCTGGCTATCTATCTATCTATCTATCTATACTATTTATCTATCTATTTTTAATTTTGTTCATATCTATCTACTTCAGTCTGTTGGCAGATCTATCTATCTATCTATCTAATCTATCTATCTATCTATATTATATATATATAATATATATATAATATATATATATATATATATATATATATATATATATATATATAAGTAATTGTAATTTGCTTGAAGCATTGTTAAGTATGTTATTAAAATAATTAAAATTCGATAGATAGATAGATAGATAGATAGACATATAAACATCTTTTTGTCTTTATTTTTTACGCATTGTATTGCCTTCGAATTTATTATTTATTAATTATATATTATATATATATATATAAGTAAAAGAAAGGAAATGAATCCGACACATATGAGTAAGAAAAGGTGAAATGAAAACATCACACAATGCTGTTAAAGAAAGAAAACAATTTATAATATAATCATAGCTGATACTGATCAATATTTCGATTTACAAAATCATCATCAGAGCTCATTCACTCCCGTAGTTGTTTGGGTCGGAGAGGAAAGTCAAATAAGTTTTACAAAACAAACAAAAAAAAATTATTGTAACGTCTTTTCGTTTTTTGCAGTTATTAGGGTTTTTTTTGTTTTGTAAACTCATTTGACTTTCCTCTCCGACCCAAACAACTACGGGATGAATGAGCTCTGATGAGATTTTTGTTAAATCGAAATATTATCAGTATCAGCTATGAATATATATTATAAATTGTTTTTCTTCTTTAACAGCATTTGTGTGATGTTTCATTCCACCTTTTCTTACTCATATATATATATATATATATATATATATATATATATTAATATATATATATATATATATTATCAATCAGATAGGAAATGACTCGCTGAGAAATGTAAGGTGGCAAAGTTCAAAAGGGTACAAGATGTGTATCATACAGTATTTAGCACCAGGTCCTAAGGGTGAGGATTCCAGAGACGAAATAGACGTCTCGTCTGACTGCTGCCCGGGTAGAAAAAATAATTTTTGTCCGTTTTTCAGTGGTGAACTTCTATCATGTTTATCGAAAGAAAATGTCTCCTGAGATAGCGCGCAAGAAACCATTGGTGGCTGTTTGAAAAATAGGGTTTTCTAGCTGAAAACATGCTCTATCAAAGGGCGTTATTGGGCTCCTTGTCTCTATTGTAAAGTCGTCGGGTTGGCCTTTAGCCGGTATCGACCAGACAGCGAGAGAGTCTATCCCCATTTCCCGAGCACTAGACCAAGGAGATTGTTTCTGGCGTCTGAGGCGGAGTGCCGCACCTACCATCACTTCCTTGTATCTATTGTAGTTTTAATATGTCTAGTTATTTTAAGTAGAAATACTAGCAATGAAGATTGAAATGGATAAGGGAGAAACTAAGAAGATACAGGGAATCTCCTTTATATAGTTCAATATGTCTAGTTATTTCAAATAGATATATTGGCAATGAAGATTGAAAGGGATAAGGGAGAAACTAAGAAGATACAGGGAATCTTCTTTATATAGTTCAATATGTCTAGTTATTTCAAATAGATATATTGGCAATGGAGATTGAAAGGGATAAGGGAGAAAATAAGAAGATACAGGGAAAGGGTTAGATAATTGAACCTGCATGATATAACGGATACTTAGTTCAATATGTCTACTTATTTCAAATAGATATATTGGCAATGAAGATTGAAAGGGATAAGGGAGAAACTAAGAAGATACAGGGAATGGGTTATATAAGTGTACCAATATGATATAATGGATACTTAGTTCACCTAGCAAGAATATGAGCCGTCCGAGCCTATGTATTTATGTTTTAATGTAATGAAATATATTAAACTAGGAAGACTAACGAAATTAAATAAGAACGCATATAAAAAGATTACACTTATTTTAATTATATTTTTAATTGGTTTCTATATAAAAATCAAACACAGAATTGATTTTAATACGTTGAAGAATAAAACAATAATATCAGAGATCAAGTAATTATTTATTAAACCCTGTTTTGTTAAAAGCAGTATGCAAATTAACCACACCATATATTACTTTAACTTTTATTTCTTAGTGATATAAAAGACTGTGGACGAGAAGATTCCCAGCGCCCACGAACGAAACGAGTCTGGATATGTGTGGCCTGTGCGAGGGGGAGGAGTGTGGCGAGTGACCACGGAAATTAAACTCGTCACTTCTTCGTTGCTGAAATGCTGGTGAAATTCCGCATGAGCAGTGCAGAGTAACCCGGATGTAAAGTCTCGTCGTGAGGATTGACGCGTGCTGATGAATGTCGAACGTGCAATTCAGAGTGAGGAGCCCGGATGAAATACAGCAATGGGATATTTAGGGACCTGCCCTCCCAGATCAGTGAGAAAGTCTGCAGTAGCATTTTGGCTGTCGAAATAAGTGGAAGAGAAGATATATTTTGATAGTGCTAGTGAGAAGACTAGAATTGCTGGGAGAGCAAAGCAAGTACGACGACTACGACTGTCTGATAATTTGAAGGTCCCTGGTTCATTCCCAGGTTTCGGCACCACTGATAACCTGAAGGAAACAGTTTTCCTAAAAGTACGTTGAAGAATAAAACAATAATACCAGAGATCAATAACACCAAGTAATTATTTATTAAACCCGGTTTTGTTAAAACCAGTATGCAAATTAATCACACCATATATTATGTAAACCTTTATTTCTTAGTAGTATATAAGACACATTGCAGGATTTTAAATGCACTAATAACATGGGCTGTTTTGAGGCAAATCTAATTCAAAATTTCAGACATCATTAATAATTATGATCTATTCCATACATTAATGATTTTGACTATAAATTAGATACTCATTGATAAACTTACACAATCTCTGAGGGTATTGTGACGTAAGGTATGACGTAGTTTTGGTTAAAGACAGACACCAATTCTCCATTATAATAAGATAGAGATAGATTAGGTGGAGTGCGTAGTAATAATATAACATAAAATAATATCAAAGCTGAAAATGTTTTCTTGTATGTCTACTGATCATTGGGACGAAATGATTTTAGATTTTCTAAAGGTTAACGCTATCCATTTCGAATAAAAAACAACCCCCCCACCCAAAAAAAAAACAACTTTCAACAACCACAGAAAAAATTGTGTAACATATGAATATACCATGAATGTGATTCATCATTATTTTTGCTCAAAATGCAAGATCTGGATGCTGTATACTCTTTTTACTTCTATTATTCTTCTGCTCATCTTTGGTATCTTACATTCTTCTGTTACATATTAAATGGATCCCTATTACTTTTTAAGGTAGTATAGAAATCCTTATGGCGATCAGTACAGCTGATGGCCTTGAGAGTGAGTGACAATGCTTGACCTCACTCTCACCTTGCGTTCTGGGATGATCGTGAGAATCGGAAGTGATAGAAAGCCCTTCCGGTTTAAGGTGTAAGGAACTCAGTTAGTTAGTTGCAGTAAGTCAGTTGCAGAGTTAGAAGCTAGCAAGATGTGACTCTTTGCGCGCATTTGTCTGGTCTTGGGGATCCAGAATAAACTAACATCCAAAGTAAATCGAAGTCTTGTTGTTATTACTAAAAGCTAACAATGACACAAGGCTTCTGATAAGAAATGGTCCCCAGCAGAACCAGACACGGAATCCCCATACAAGAAGACCAGACGAGACCTGTAGAAGATATACCAGACCATTAGAAGATAGATGATAGAAGTACCAAGCCGGCCAGAAGAGAAGTGAGTAACATTCTTTTAGCGTCTGGACTTCGTCTTGGAGACTTCGTGTCTGGTCTTCCATTGGGGATTTCTCTTTATCAGAAGGATTGATTTTGATACATTAGAGAATGAAACAATAATATTGGAGATCGATAACACCAAGTAATTATTTATTAAACCCGGTTTTGTTAAAACCAGTATGCAAATTAACCACACCATATATTACGTAAACCTTTATTTCTTAGTGATATGAAATACAAATTGCAGGATTTTAAATGCACTAATAACATTTCGAGGCAAATCTAACACAGATTTTCATAGAGATATCCTTAATAAATAAGATTTATTCTATGTAATAATCATTTTGACTATAAATCAAATAATTGATAAACTTAAGCATTTCCTGAGGGTATTGTGACGTAAGCAGTGATGTAGTTTCGGTTACAGACATACACCAAATCTCCTTTATATAGTTCAACATGTCTGGTTACTTCAATGAACATTGAAAGGGATAAGGGAGAAAATAAGAAGATACAGGGAAAGGGTTAGATAAGTGAACCTGCATGATATATTGGATGATTGGTTCAATATGTCTAATTATTTCAAGCAGAAATATTGCTAATGAAGGTTGAAAGGGATAAGGGAGAAAATAAGAAGATACAGGGAATGGGTTAGATAAGTGGACCTGCATTATATAACGGATACTTAGTTCAATGTCTCTAGTTATTTCAATGAACATTGAAAGGGATAAGGGAGAAAATAAGAAGATACAGGGAAAGGGTTAGATAAATGAATATGCATGATATATTGGATGCTTGGTTCAATAAGTCTAGTTATTTCAAGTAGAAATATTGCCAATGAAGGTTGAAAGGGATAAGGAAGAAAATTAAGAAGATACAGGGAAAGGGTTAGATAAGAGCACGTGCATGATATAACGGATACTTAGTTGTCAATACCCATGGAATTTCCTTGGCCCCTGGTAGTATTAATGAAAAATCGAATCAGGAATGGAAATGGAAGAAAAAGAATGCTTTTTAGGGATCTTTTGCAATCCGACCTCGGCGTGAAAAGACTATATCAACGGCGAGCAGTCTCTCCCATTTGTATTCATTACGGGGCCCCTTTTTTCTGCTTCTAAAGCCAGCAGAGATTTACTGGTCAGAGCCAATGAAGCAATAATGGCCATTCCGTGATCTTGCAAAAGAAAAAAGGGGGAAAAAAAACCCCTTCATTTTCTGATGCAAAAAAGTGACAATTAAATTGTTCGTTACATTGTTCTATTTTTTTTTATTGTTGTTTTTTTTTGTCTTCTTTTTCTCTATACATTATTTCCTATCCCAGCATTCATTACGTATTTCTTTGTTCCGGTTTTCCCCCCTATTGCTCTTTGTGTACAGGTAGATCTTTTCAATTTCTTTTTTCTTTTTTTTCTTTTTAGGTTTAGCTGATTGTTTTTGTTTTTTTTGGTTGTTATATATATATATGTTTTTTAAGCTTGCTGTGAGCTAACAGTAGTGAAGAAAACATTACGTGTTTTTATGTCTCTTTACTGGTTTTATGAAGGCTGGTAGAACTTTATAACCTTCATTTCAAGAGAGTTCCAACCATTTTATGTAAATAGAAATCCTCAAAGCTTCGTCTTTTTTGGGGGGTTCGTAATCTTCATTCTTTTCAGTGAAACGGATTACAACTTTTGCATTGTAATTTCTTTGTCAATCTCCCAAACCAAATTCTTTATTCTTTCTTTCTTTCTTTCTTTTCTTTCTTTCTTTCTTCTTATCCCTTCTTCTTTCTTTCTTTCTTTCTTTCTTTCTTTCTTTCTTTCTTTCTTTCTTCTTTCTTTCTTCTTTCTTTCTTTCTTTCGTTCCTTTCTTTCTTTCTTTCTTTCTTTTCTTTTTTTCTCGTTCTTCTTATTCTTTCTTTCCTTCTTTCTTTCTTTTCTTTCTTTTTCTTTCTTCTTATCCCTTTCTTTCTTTCTTTCTTTTTCTTTCTTTTCTGACTTTCATTCTTTCCTTCTTATTCTTTCTTTCTTTCTTTCTTTCGTTCCTTCTTTCTTTCTTTCTTTCTTTTTCTTTTTTTTCTCGTTCTTCTTATTCTTTCTTTCTTTCCTTCTTTCTTTCTTTCTTTCTTTTTTCTTTCTTCTTATCCCTTTTTCTTTCTTTCTTTTTTTTCTTTCTTTTCTGACTTTCTTTCCTTCTTATTCTTTCTTTCTTTCTTTTCTTCCTTCTTTCTTTCTTTCTTCTTTTTCTTTTTTTTTCTCTTCTCTTATTCTTCTTTCTTTCCTTCTTTCTTCTTTTTCTTTCTTTTTTCTTTCTTCTTATCTTCTTTCTTTCTTTCTTTCTTTTTTCGTTCTTTCTTTTCTTTCTTTTTTCTTTCTTCTTTCTTTCTTTCTTCCTTTCTTTCTTTTTCTTTCTTTTTCTTTTCTTTCTTCTTTCTTTCTTTCTATCTTGGGGATATTGCTGCGTTGTTGTTTTTTCTTTTCCAATCTCCCCCAACAGGGAACTAAACTTCTTTTTTTCTTCTTCTTTCTTTCTTTCTTTCTTTCTTTCTTTCTTTCTTTCTTGGGAATATTGCTACATTTTTTCTTTCTTTTCTTTTCTTACTTTTCTTTCTTACTTTCCTTCTTTCTTTCTTTCTTTTTCTTTCTTTTTCTTTCTTCTTATTCTTTCTTTCTTTCTTTCTTTCTTTTTATCTTGGGGATATTGCTGCGTTGTTTTTTCTTTTCTTCTTTTTCTTTCTTTCTTACTTTTCTTTCGTTCTTTCTTTTCTTTCTTTCTTTTTCTTTCTTTCTTTCTTTCTTTCTTTCTTTTCTATATATTGAAAATGAATTAAACCTCTTTCTTTTTTCTTTTTCTTTCTTTTTTTTCATTCATTATTTCTTTCCTCTTTTCTTTCTTTCTTCTTTTCTTTATATTTACAAGCAACTAAACCTCTTTCTTTCTTTCTTTCCTTTTCTTCTTTCTTTCTTTCTATTTAGAAGGAACTTAACTTTTTTCTTTTTTCTTTCTTTTTTCTTTCTTTCTTCTTATCTTTATATTTACACGGAAATAAACCTCCTTCTTTCTTTTTCATCTTTCTGTCTTTCTTTCCTCTTTTCTTTCTTTCTTCTTTTCTTTATATTTACAGGCAACTAAACCTCTTTCTTTCCTTTTTCTTTCTTTCTTTCTTTCTATTTACAAGGATCTTAACTTTTTTCTTTCTTTTTTTCTTTCTTTATTCTTATCTTTATATTTACACGGAAATAAACCTCTTTCTTTCTTTTTCATCTTTCTGTCTTTCTTTCTTTTCTTACCTTCTTACTTTTTTCTTTCTTTATACTTACAAGGAACTAAACATATTTCTTTTTTGCATTTCTTTTTTTTTCTCCCTCTTTCTTTCCTTCTTTTTTCTTTGTTTTATTTCTTTCTTTTTCGTTCTTTTCTTTCTTCTCTCCTTCTTCTCTTCCTTTTTTCTTCTCTTTCTTTATATTCACAAGAAACTAAACATATTTCTTTTTTTTCTTTTCTTGTTTCTTTTATCCTTTCTTTTTTTCTTTTATTTGTCTTTCTTTTCCTCTTTGTTTCTTTCTTCTAAACTCATTTCTTTCTTTCTTTTTTCGTTCATTCTTTCCGTTTTTCTCTCTTACTTTTAGTACTTTCCTTTCTTTTTCTTTCTTTCTAGATAAGATTTTTCTAATTCTCATTTACCATATTCTTCTTTTTCTTTCTCCTCCTCCTACCCTTCTTCTTCTTCTTCTTCTTCTTCTTCTTCTTCTTCTTCTTCTTCTTCTTCTTCTTCTCTTTATTCTTCATTTTCCTTCTTCATTCTTCTTCATTTTCTGCCTGCTTCATTCTTCTTCTTTTTCTCCTTCTTCCTTATTCATTTTCATTCTTCTCCATTTTCCGCATTCTTCTTCATTCTTCTTCATTTTCCTTCTTCATTTTCATTCTTCTTCACTTTCCCCTTTCTTCATTCTTCTTCATTTTCATTCTTCTCCATTTCCCGCATTCTTCTTCATTCTTCTTTATTTTCATTCTTCTTACTTCTTCTTCATTTTCCCCCTTCTTCATTCTTCTTCATTTTCATTCTTCATTTTCCTTCTTGATTTTCATTCTTCTTCATTCTTCTCCATTTCCCCTCTTCATTCTTCTCCATTTTCCCCATTCTTCATTCTTCTCCATTTTCCGCATTCTTCTTCATTTTTCTTCATTTTCCTTCTTCTTCATTCTTCTTCATTTTCATTCTTCTTCACTTTCCCCCTTCTTCATTCTTCTTCATTTTCATTCTTCTTCACTTTCCCCCTTCTTCATTCTTCTTCATTTTCATTCTTCTCCATTTTCCCCATTCTTCTTCATTCTTCTTCCTTTTCATTCTTCTTCTTCATTTACCTTCTTCATTTTCAGTCTTCTTCTTCTTCGTCCCTTTGCTTTTTTATCTTCCTCCCCATCTATTATGCCCCCCCCCCAAAAAAGTGTAATGAAAAAAAAAAAACACCCCCCAAAAAAACGCCACAACTAACCAAAACCGTTTCTTTTCCTTTGTTGCAATCAGATGACCCACAGAGAACGCCCCTTCCCCGCCCCAATGGTCTGGTAATCCGAAATGATTGAATTCTCTTCTGGTTCCAAAAGGACTCAATGATTCCAATGTGTGTTCCGTTCCTGGAGTTTTCCAAACAGGAACTGAACAATTCAGATCGGACAATCCAACGATTCTTAAGAGACAGCGAAAAAATTCCCCAGAAAAAAAAAGA
>CM042175.1:1494951-1512451 GCA_023376005.1 Doryteuthis pealeii
TTGTCAAGTTCATTTTCTATAAGAAAAAGTATCGAATTTTATGCGATACATGCGTTGTAAGTGCCTTCAAGTAAAAAATTTAATATATATATATGGGAGAATATGTGCTTAATTTTTTTTTGAAAGTTAATTCATTAATGATTAATTAGGCGGGATTTAACTACTTAAATGTAAGGCTCGATTTGTTTAGCCTTACATTTAAGTAGTTAAATCCCGCCTAATTAATCATTAATGAATTGACTTTCAAAAAAAAATTAGGTTTGACTTCAATTAAGCACATATTCTCCCAAATATTGTCGGTTGAAAATAGCTATATGTTTGTTTACATTATCGTAAGTTCGTGCGAAGTCTCTTAAGAGGAATATGAGTACTACTACTACTTAAACAAAGCGATGAAAAACTGCGAGGTCCGTTTGGTGTAGGGGTAAGAGGCTTGCTTGCCGATCCGACAGACAGGTTTCAAATCACAACTTCGTATCTATAGCTCTGCTGATGAGGCCTAATAGGCTGAAATGTACAACAGAGATTGATTTTCTCGATTTGTTTAGCCTTACATTTAAGTAGTTAATCCCGCCTAATTAATCATTATGAATTAACTTTAAAAAAAAATTAGGTTTGACTTCAATTAAGCACATATTCTCCCAAATATTGTCGGTTGAAAATAGCTATATATATATATATATATATATATATATATATATATATATGAAATAAGTGCTTAATTGAAGTCATACCTAATTGAAATTTAATTAGTTGATAATTAATAAATCAGGCGAGCATATCAGTTCAAATGTAAAGGCGTAAACACATCGAGAAAAAGTCGATCTCTGTATGTACATTTCTTTCATTTACTTTCATATATATATAATATATATATATATATATATATATATATATATATGTGCTCCCATAAATTTGGTATGAGCTCTCTAATTGGTAATTTAAATTAACTCTCACTCCGGTCGTAAGTATTTAAGTTTTAATATAATGAAATATATTACATTAGAAAGACTAAAGAAATTAAATAAGAACGAATATTAAAAAAACATACATTTATAATAAGATTTAGCGAATTATACAATCGAAATTTGCCATGTTAATCTAATTTGTTCATTTTTTTTGTTTTGTTTTGTTTTACGGCATATCAACCTCAGTAGGTCATTTAATGCCGAAAAAGTTTTGAAATTAAATCAATTCTTAATGGATAATACAATTTTTTTATAAATACATTTTTCTATTTAACCCATAGATGGGATCCTAACAGATACTACCACTCCAGGTCAGAGTGGACCAGGGAGCAATGGTGATGAAGGGGTGCTCCACATTCCCCAAACCTCCAGAACTGGAACCTCACCATCAGATAGAGTTTAACGTCATTCCCAGGACATGTAGACCCTCAGCCACCGCCTTCTAGCATCTATATGATAAAAAGGGATGGGGCTTGCCATAAGGGCAATAGGGTTGGGGCAATCATATAGGTGCTAGGGCTTGACGCGACCAGCCGATTGATCGGAAGGGGCCTCTCCGACCGCCCGTATAGCCCAAGATAGGGCCTTGTTCATTTTAAAAATTAGATTAGATTAAAAAGACTAATGAAATTAAATAAGAACGCATAAAAAAGACTACACTTATTTTAATTATATCTTAATTAGTTTCGATATAAAATCCTTCATAGGATAGATTGAAGGATTGGAGAATAAAACAATTATCATAGAGATTAATGATACCAAATAATTATTTATTAAACCCTGTATTGTTAAACCATTATGCAAATGAACCACACCATATATTAAGTAAACCTTTATTTCTTTGTGGTATATAAGACGTGTAGCAGGCTTTTAAATGCACTAATAACATGGGTTGTTTTGAGGCAAATCTAACTCAGATTTACATAAATATATCGGTCAGAGTAACATTTGTATCAACATTAATGAATATATATTTTCGGGGTTTATATTCCCGTTAGTCTACGTCAAATATTCCTCAATAATGAAAAAAAATGGACTCTCTCGTCGATTTCGACGCATGAGGGTTCATCCAGTGAACAACCCACACAGTGATTTTGTTTAGAGTGGTGAAGGCCTGTGTTTGACCATCTGCACATTTTGACACAGTCGATAGGAAAGAATTGGTGTATCAAGGTTTGCCACAAACCCAAGCAACGACTGACCTCAGGTTTTTCAAATTCACAGTTTTCCTTCTCTTAGACTGGTTACCCATCTAAGGCTAAATAGCCCAATCTGCCCTACTATTTACCCATAGCTGGAGCGAGAATATATGGATTCATACGTTTCTCAGGGGTATTAGCGCTATGTAAAGTGTAAACAGCCTTGCCTGGGATTTGAACTCGGGTAGACGAGACCATTTCCTACGACTCTATCCATTATGCCACGCGCATCCTTAATAATACTATGCATAGATACTACTACTACTACTACTACTACTCCTACTACACCAACACCAACAACCAGTGTCTGGCTGACTCATGTCTATCGGGAACAAACAAATATGTTCGACGCAGCCGCCAATCTTTGTAATTATTAAGATTTAATAGTTTTGGGTCTGTCTTTTTGCCTGGGAGAATCGTGAATTTCTTTTTAGCGATCAATGTCAGGGTGGAGGCCCAACTGGGTGGTGGGGAATGGTTTTATACTGGGAATTATACAAATAACAAAAGTTTGAGCACACCGGCCAATGGGACTTGTACGAACCAGAATCTACAGACCTGTCGAGTAGGGCTTTAGAATACATCGACTGTACCTCTGCAGAAGCGTAAGACCCCCTCCCCTAATGATACCACCTGTTGGCTGTGGGTGGTGACCCGTGATGCTTAAGGATGGAACCTTGGTGGCTGAGCAGTCCACAACAACAATGTTGAACACACAAATATGTTAGACGCAGCCGCCAATCTTTGTAAGTATTAAGATTTAATAGTTTGCGTCTGCCTTTTGCTTGGGATTGTCGTGAATTTCTTATTAGTGATCGCTGTTCGGGTGGAGGCACAACTGGGTGGTAGGGAATGGTTTTACACTGGGAATTGTGCAAATAACAAAAGTTTGAGTATACCAGCAATACAGAATCTGCTACCCCAGTCAGCTGGATATTTAGAATACACCGACGGCACCTCTGCTATTGGCTGTGGGTGGTGACATGTGATGCTTAAGGATGGAACCCCGTGACTGACCAATCCATGCCATGCAACACTTCAACTTGGCCCTTACTTTGGTCGTTATTTAGGCTAGACGGACAATCAGAGAGGTCTCTTACGATCAATCGGCAGGTCATGGCAATTCTTAGAACCTATATGATTGTTTCAACCATATTGCACATATGGCAAGCCCCAATGCTTATCATATACGTGTTAGAAGGCAGTGACTGAGGGTCTTACTGTCCTGGGTATGACGTTAAACTCTATCGGATAGAGTAATTCCAGTTCTGGAGCTCTGGAGCTCTGGAGTAGTACTCCTTCATCACCATTACTCCCAGGTTCACTCTGACGTGGAATGGTAGTACCTGTTAGGGTCTCATCTATGGGTTAAAAAGAAAAACTGAGTTTTAGAAATGTGTTTAAAAAACGAATTAAAAAAAATGAGTACGCATCAAGTATGAATAAAACAAAAACGACTTCGGCATAAAATAACCCAACGGCGGTTGACATGTCGTAAAATCCAACCAACCGACAATCTCTCTCTAAGGTCAGAGTGACATTTGTAGCCATATTAATGAATATAGACTTTTCGGAATTGATAATTCCGTTAGTCTACGTCTAGTCTTCTTCATATATATATATATTATATATATATATATATATATATATATATATATATAATGTGTGTATATATATATATATATATATATATATATATATATAAAATTGAATGTGTAGTATGTCTTTTTCTTTCAAAAACTCTTACACAGAAGAAATACAATTTAGCAACATGTTCATGACGTTAGCGTAAAAACACGCAGCGGATGTACAAATGACGAAACGATCGCATAGCTTACACGCTTTTTGGAACATCAATGCTTCCGTTTTGAATTTAAATTATTTTCTGCTTCTCTCTCAATGAGTCCGGATTAAAAACAAGCTCTGATGATGATTTTTTATAAATCGAAATATTGTTCAATATTAGCTATGAAAATGATATAAAATATTTTCATTTAAACAGCATTGAGTGTTTTCATACCCTTTTTCTATACACACACACACACCACACACACACACACACACACACATATATATGTATGTGTGTGTGTGTGTGTGTGTGTGTGTGTGATAATCTACGTCAAATATTTCTTAATAATACAATGCATACTACTACTGCTACAACTACAACAACAAAAAGTGTCTGGTTGGCTCATGTCTATCCTGAAATATATTAGACGCAGCCACCAATCTTTGTAATTATTAAGAATTAATAGTTTTGGGTCTGCCTTTTGCCTGGGAGAGTCGTGAATTTCTTATTATTGATCGATGTTCGGGTGGAGGCACAACTGGGTGGTGGGGAATGGTTTTACACTGGGAATTATACAAATAACAAAAGTTTGAGAACACCGGCAAATGTTACTTGCACAACCCTGAATCTGCAGCCCTGTCGGTTGTGGGGGGGGGGGGTTGTTGAATGCACCGACTGTAGCGACTGCACCTCTGCAGAGGCGTAACAACCCCTCTCCAATGGGGCGGCCTGTTGGCTGTGGGTGGTGACCCGTGATGCTAAAGGATGGAACCCTGGAACGATCGATGTCAGGATGGAGACACGACTGAGTGGTGGGGAATGGTTTTACAAAGGGAACTATGCAAATAACAAAAGTTTGAGCATACCGGCAAATGGCACTTGTACAAACCAGAATCTGCAGCGGAAAATGAGATATAGAATTTTTTTGCGGGATTTTGAAATGCATACGGGTCGCCCAATCCAGGCCAGAAGAACAGACAATAGTTTTAGAAAATAAAAGAAAAGAAAAGAAAAGAAAAAGAAGTTGGCGATTAGTAATCTTTGCCGTTCAAAAAAAAAAAAAAAAAAAGGGAAAAAAGTAGATAAATACATAGACTTTGCCGTAGAGGTAAAAAAAATGGGGAGGGGGAGCGAAGATGACGGTAATACCAATCATAGCTGGAGCACTTGGCACAATCATGAAACACCGAGATAGATAGATAGATAGATAGATATATGGGAAGCGAACATGACGGTAATACCAATCATAGCTGGAGCACTTGGCACATTCATGAAACACTGAGATAGATAGACAGATGGGAAAGCGAACATGACGGTAATACCAATCATAGCTGGAGCACTTGCCCAATCATGAAACACCGGAGATAGATAGATAGATAGATACATTGGGGAAGCGAATATGACGGTAATACCAATCATAGCTGGAGCACTTGGCACAATCATGAAACACCGAGATAGATAGATAGATAGATAGATACATTGGGGAAGCGAACATGACGTAATACCAATCATAGCTGGAGCACTTGGCACATCATGAAACACTGAGATAGATAGACAGATGGGGAAAGCGAACATGACGGTAATACCAATCATAGCTGGAGCACTTGGCACAATCATGAAACACTGAGATAGATAGATAGATGAGGGAAGCGAACATGACGGTAATACCAATCATAGCAGGAGCACTTGGCACAATCATGAAACACTGAATAGATAGATAGATAGATAGATAGATGGTGGGAAAATCTGCGGAAAAGGGTATTTCCTCTCCCTGGTCGGGTTATGAATGCGGGATTTGGTGAATTTCCCCTTCCCTTATTACTCCTTCCATGAATTCACCACAGATGAATTCGTTGGATGGAGCCGACTCAGCCAACCCTGGGTGAATGATGTCAAAGAAACAGAAAATAGATAGATAAGAACATCCTGGAATAGATATTTAAGGTGTGTCAAGAAGGTATCGAAATTGTTTAACACGTATTCTGAAAAAAAAAAAAAGTTCCATTCATTGTTCATTTCTATATTGGTAAATACAGCTTCAAACTTGGTACTTATTTCTTAAACACACCTTGAATTCTGAAAAGAATTAATGAATGGAATGTTATTTTTTCAGAATACAAGGTGTGTCAAAAAGTATAAAAAATTTTGACTCACCGGTTTAGCTCAGTCGGTAGAGCGTTCGGCTAGAAACCACAAGGTTCCTCGATACCGGTCAAAGCGTATGAGTAGCACAGGATCTGTGCGGTAAATAAGGATCTCAGACGCTTAAATAATCTCCTTGGTCTAGCGCTAG
Source organism: Doryteuthis pealeii (assembly GCA_023376005.1). Classification (NCBI taxonomy): domain Eukaryota; kingdom Metazoa; phylum Mollusca; class Cephalopoda; order Myopsida; family Loliginidae; genus Doryteuthis; species Doryteuthis pealeii. Next base: position 1,501,201 of record CM042175.1, read on the forward strand.
TGAAAAATAGACTCCTCGCTGACTGGCTGATACCGACTTTAGGCCGCCCCGTCGACTTTACTTACTTACTGTATATGAATAGACTGAGATAGATATATAGATATTACAATTGTTTGTTTGTTTTTATTTCAGGGCACCTCGTATAGTGTAATGGTTAGCAAGTTAAACTGGCAGAACATTGATAGAGTTCGAGACTCATTGGGTGCTCCATACATTTGTCCTTGTGCCACATTAATCAATGCTTTGTAAATAAACAATTGTAATTATTCCAAAGTCAATTCAGCAATTATGGTATTCAATTATATACGGGCCCAATTTCGGTGAAGCTTAAGTAGGTTATCTATCTATACCTTTCAACTCTATGTTATATTTTATACGATATACGCATTATAATTGCCTTCAAAAATATAAATAATAATATACTTTACTTAACAATGCTTCAAAAGCAAATTACCAAATACTATTATCCTTACGCCTGAGCATGGCCTAATTTGCGATTCTCTCAACGCTAACTGTACTAAGTTCTGAATAGTAGTGGCGTGTTTATCATTGACTGATAAATTTGGCGTATTTCATGAGTGGCGTGCCGGTGGCCCAGGGGTAGAGTCTCTGACTCTGCGTGCTGGGTTCGATCTCTGTCGGAGGGAGATCGTAGGTATACACTGTTGATGAAACCTAATAAGGTTGAAACAGCTGTACAGTGTTCCACACGTCGCACGCGTTATTCGCAGAGTTTGCTTGTCATGATTATTTTCAATAATTATCGAATTTTATACGACATACGCATGTAATAAAATGCATCAAAAATATAAATAATAATATATATATATATTTACCAACCCCTACGCACAAGCAGGATGCGACACAAGGTCAATTTTTAAGCGGAGTTTAACAGGTTTGAATTCAGAGTTTTCTTTCCCTATACTGGTTAACTAGCATGGTTAAAGGCCCAGTCTGCCCTGCTATTTACCCATAGCTGGAAAGAGAATTTGATTCATACCTTTCCCAAGAGTATTAACGCCATGGGAAATGCAAACAGCTTCGTCCAGGATTTGAACTCGGGTCGACCATTCCATTTCCTATATCTATTTGTACATATTTACACACACACACCCACACACACACATATATATATATATATATATATATATAGTAATTTCGTCGGGGCGGCCTAAAGTCGGTATCAGCCAGTCAGCGAGGGAGTCTATCTCCTTTTCAATAGCGCTAGACCAAGAGATTGTTTTAGCGTCTGAGGTGGAGCGTCACACCTACCATCATCTCCTTACTTTACCGCATAGATCCCTGTGCTACTCATAACGCTGAGTTGGCGAGGGCCGGTATCGAACTAGGAACCTTGTGATTTCTGCTCGAACGCTCTACCGACTGAGCTAGCACTATATATATATATATATATATATATATATATATATATATATATATATATATATATATATATATATATATATATATATATATATATATATATATATATATATATATATATATATATATATATATATATATATATATATATATATATATATATATATATATATATATATATATATATATATATATATATATATATATATATATATATATATATATATATATATATATATGTGTGTGTGTGTGTGTGTGTGTGTGTGTGTGTGTGTGTAAATATATACAAACAAGATTTAGCGTTGAATAATCCACAAATGTTTATATGCTGTTTTACACCAACCAAACAAACCCAAAGAAAATAAATAGATAAATAAAAAATAAAATAAAAAAGTAAATAAATAAATAAAATGGCCGACGAATACGGGAGAAAATAAAACTAACTCTTCGTGATCGCTATATTCGGCGGCCATTTTGTTGTGAGACAGCAAAAAAAAACAGTTGAATCAAGGGAGGTAAGTGTGTAAAATCAATTCTGGAAATCTGATCTTGTTCACACTGGAATGAAAAATGATCCTCGCCAAATAAACACGCCATCTTTTCTCATTCCAAATTGACTGATGTCACGTGATCATACGTCACAATAAATACACCATGATGTATGGTAATATCGCTTTCGAAAAAAACAACAAAACAAAAAAACATTAGCAAATGTTTTACTTAGATTGCCTGATAAGTGCATGGTCTGACCAAGACACTTTCATGAAATGCGATTAGATGTTTTTCAACATAGTCTCCTTCACGGTCCACAACACTGTATATTTTGCTGAGAAAAATACCCTTATTTGTTGAAAGATCCTCGTATAGAATGTGAATAAAAATCCGAGTCCATATTCTATGTTCCTCTTCAATTTCATTTTGTCTGTCTGTCTGTCTCTGTCTGTCTGTCTCTCTCTCGCTTTAGAAAAAAACAAAAAAACACTATCAAATGTTTTTGCTTAGATTGGCTTGATAAGTTCATAGGCTCACCAAGACACTCTCATGAAATGCGATTAGTTTTTTTTCAACACAGTCTCCTTCACGGTCCACAACACAATATATTTTGCTGAGAAAAATACCCTTATTTGTTGAAAGATCCTCGTATAAAATGTGAATAAAAATCCGATTGGTTGGTTTATTAATTTTAACGGCATATCAACCCATCTGGGGTTATATCATGCCTAGCGGTTGGGGTGTTATACATATTGTGTATTCATATATATACTTTTAGTAATTGGTTTTAACAATGTGTTAGCATTATTGGGGATTATATTGTATGGCATTGATTTGCTTCATGTCTATATTCTATGGTATAATTTTATTTCCCTTAAAAAAGAGAAAATTTCCCCAATGTTAACATTTTCAAACAGATCTTTCATATTGTTTGCTTTAAAAAAATGTTTTTTGATGTGAGCAAAAAATCTGCATTCCATCAATAAGTGTTTGACTGTTAGGGGTGTTTGACATGTTTCACATTGTGGTTGTTGTTCTTGTTTGAGTATATAAGAGTGTGTTAGTTTTGTATGACCAATGCATAATCGGGACATAATGACTTGTTCCTTTCTAGACTTCCTTAAAGTTGGTCTGCAGCCTCCCAAAGTCGGTTTGATTAGGAAGAGTTTATTGTGGATACAGTTATTCCAGTGTTGCTGCCATCTTCAATTTCATTTTGTCTGTCTGTCTGTCACTGTCTGTCTGTCTGTCTCTCACTTTAGAAAAAAAAAAAAAAAAAAAAAAAACACTATCAAATGTTTTTGCTTAGATTGGCTTGATAAGTTCATAGGCTGACCAAGACACTCTCATGGAATGCGATTAGATGTTTTTTCAACATAGTCTCCTTCACGGTCCACAACACTGTATATTTTGCTGAGAAAAATACCCTTATTTGTTGAATGATCCTCGTTTATAATGTGAATAAAAATCCGAGTCTATTCCTCTTCTACTTCCTTTTGTTCATTCTCTGTCTGTCTGTCTATCTGTCTACCCGTCTCTCCCCTCTCTCCCTCTCTCTCTCTCTCTCTCTCTATTATATATATTATATATATGTATATATATATATATATATATATATGAGGTTAAGTAAACAAACAAATGTGTTTATTTTTATATGGCTTTAAGCCGACAATTTTTGGAGGATATGTGCTTAATTGAAGTCATACCTAATTTTGAAAATTAATTAGTTAATAATTAATGAATTTAGGCGGGCATATATGTTCAAATGTAAGGCTAAACAAACCGAGAAAATGTCAAATGTACATTCAGGGATTGACATTTTCTCGATTTGTTTAGCCTTACATTTGAACATATATGCCCGCCTAAATTCATTAATTATTAACTAATTAATTTTCAAAATTAGGTATGACTTCAATTAAGCACATATCCTCCAATATATATATATATATATATATATATATATATAAGTTATCCACAGATACGTGTTTCGAGGTTTCACCTCTCGTCAGTGTGGCTACACTTTAACAGCTACCGCTAGCCGGGATTGAGACCTGAATGATTTTCGTCTGCCTAGTCTCTTACCCATACGGACATTAGCGGCTGTCAAATATAGCAGAATATTTCATTGATACATTTCTAAGCGGAAATGAATTCACAAGAGTCCTCTAACTTTGTAAACAAAATGAGGATTAGCTACACGCCAGACGGTGAATTTTACAATTAAATCCCTATTTAGAGAACTCAACCAGTGGGAGTATATATATATATATATATATATATATACATATATATATTATATATATATATATATATATATATATGTGTGTGTGTGTGTGTGTGTGTGTGTGTGTGTGTGTATCTGATGAGTCTAATTTTCAGTGTATATATCATATCCGTGTATGTATGTGTTATAAACACACACACACACACACACACACACACACACACACACACACCACACACATATATATATATATATATATATATATATATATATATAATATATATGTATATGTTTTTGTTATTTGAAAATTCAAACCACCTTTACTCGGCTTAAAAATTGACCTCGCGCCGCATTCTGTTCGTGACAAAGGATTTGTATATATATATATATATATATATATATATATATATATATATATATATATATATGGAGGGGTAAGTGAGTGGGTGGGTGCGGGTGAAATGAATCTCTCGATGAGTCCGGATTAAAAACAAGCTCTGATGATGGTCTTTTATAAATCGAAATATTGTTCAATATTAGCAATGAAAATGATATAAAATGTTTTCATTTTAACAGCATTGTGTGTTTTCATACCCTTTTATCTATCTCTCTCTCTCTGTCGCTCTCTCTCTCTCTCTCTCTCTCTCTCTCTCTCTATATATATATATATATATATATATATATATATATATATACTAGACAAAACGTGACCCGTTGGGTCACCCATTGAGCTCTGATGAGATAATTGGGATTAGGGAAAAGTGACCTTGCAAAGCGAATTAAATAAATAAATAAATACGGTCGGTGAATTGAAAAAAAAAAACAACATTAAAATCCTTTTATAAGATTTCTATAAAAGGGAACGTTTGGCTATTTATGAAACCTAACATACAAATACGTTTCATAACTCTCTAATCTCTCTTTCTCTCTCTCTCTCTCTCCCCTCTCTCTCTCTCTCCCTTTGTGTGTGTGTGTCTGTGTGTGTGTGTGGTTGGATCAGTATTAATGTAAGCTCGCACTGTCTTATCATCATTCATATATATATATATAATAAAATAATAATGATAGAAAATTATAAAATATTTAAGTATACAAATACAACATTTTCTTTGCTTTATTTATCTATCATTTCAACAGACACACACACACACACACACACACACACACACATATATATATATATATATATATATATACATAAATATATATACATATGTGAGTGTGTGTGTGTGTGTGTTAATGATATCAATCCTAATGAGTCATATGTATATATATATATATATATATATATATATATATATAAATATATATGATTTTATATGGAAATGTTGACTTACCGTTGAAAATGGACACAATGATTAGTTGATGCAAGTTTCACAATGATAAGACTGCCATATAACAAATATTAAGTAGATTATTACTGTGTACCATTATAATAATAATAATAATAATAATAATAATAATAATAATAAATAAATACTAGCAAATATATACACCCTCCGGGTGCAAGTATGTAAGTTTAATGTAATGAAATATTATATTAAATTAGAAAGGCTAATGAAACTAAATAAGAATACCGATAAAAAGATTTGAAATAGAGGGAGTATAATAAAAAATAGAACAACTGAAACTTACTCTTCCATCACTCTCATCTTTCATTGTTATTTTTTTTAATTTAAGTATTTAGTTAAAAGAGGAGGTAAAGAATAAAATGACAGTTATTTTTTCTTGTTAATGGATTTCATTTAAGATTCATTGAAGAGATTTTTGATTATATTCATTAAAATAAAACCAAACAATTAGAAATCAATAATACTAAGCACATATTTAATAAAATCACATTTTTAATATAAATATGCAAATTAGCCTTCCCGTTCACACTGCAAACCGCTATTTTTTGTATATATAAATACAATAGCATGTTATTAGTATGTAGATATGGACAACACTAATAAAAAGGTGAAGCAATTTTATTAATAATTGAGGTTTAAATATAAATAAAATCATGGAGATTGTGATGTAAATAATAAAGGGAATTGTGACTTGTATAGTAATATAGTTTCGGTTACAGACAGACAAACCCACAATCTCCATTATAATAAGATATATATATATATATATATATTCAAACTATTATTATTTTTAAATAACCAAATGAAATAAAATAATAATATTAATATAATGATAATAATAATAATAATTTGGTTATTTAAAAATAATAATAGTTTGAATAATGTACACTTGGATAAACTCCTGACCGAAACACGTGTAAGTAAAATTGATTAAAATATCCTATATTATCCATTCTATACTTTCTTTCGTTTATTCATTTTTTCAACATACCATCGGATTCACTTCCAGTTTCCTTTACACACACACACACACACACACACACACACACACACACACACACACATATATATATATATATATATATATATGAGGCTGGATCAATATTAATGTAGGCTCGCATTGTCTTATTATCATTCAAATTTTGGCAATGTAATATTCCTCTGTTCAAGTCGTATCCAGCTATGAATTAAGTGCGTTAACATAGAAGTAGATGATGTAGAAAAATAAATATCTGTGCTGTAAAATTTATGTATATCGCAACATTTAGCTAAAGCCTTATCAGCTCTTCTCATACCTACACACAACCTCACACATACATGTGTGTGCGTATACGCGAACGTGTACGTATATATGTGTGTGCGTGTACGCTCATAAATATTCCGCCATGTATCGGATATCGTAAAATGCTCTTGTTTGTTATGTACAAACCAAAAAACCGCAAAAACAATCCATTTGTGTCGGCGAGAATACAATAAATTCCAGCAGCATTTTAATAAACACATTATATATATATATATATATATATATATATAATATATATATATATATATATATATGCCTGTTGAATTAAACAAAAGACATATCTCCTGTTTAACAATTTTATTTGTGATTTTTTAAAGTTTTCTGGCCAACTTTTTAATATTTGGGTGGAATTCGTGGATTAGTCCACCAAAGTTCATGTCCCGAGTACTTTCGGCACTTCGAAGTGCCATCATCAGGGGTGATGTGTTCCAGTTTTTAAAAAAAATATATTAATGTGGAGGCTGGAAGGAGAAGAATTGATGAGAAAGGTGTTATAGGCATTTTAGAATGTGAGTAATGCATTGGAAATTAATTTAGTTTAAGGATGGTTTGTATTGTTTTATATATAAAGCTTCTAGTATTTGGAGTTTTTGTTTATTTTTTTCTTTGTGCAGAATGTGTGTATTTTCCGTTAGAATATTTCGGTAATTAAAGTGGGGGCATGAATGTAATTTTAGGTGTTGTGAAATAGAGCTATTATCTGTCAAATGGAGAGTTAGACGACGTGACAATGTCGTTGAGGTAAAACCGATGTAGGTATTTTCATTTTCTGGGAGACTGCAATCTCCTAAGGGACATTTAAATCTGTATACTACATTGGTCTCATTAAGCCGAATCTTTAAAACGAAGTAAAAACTCAATAAACCGTCATTCTGTAATAAATTTATTTCGACCAAAACTTAAAAGGCTTTTAGAAATTTAGATAAGTTCCTAAAACTCCCTAAAAGTTCAGTCTCATCAAACATACGACACAGATGAAAATAAATTGAAAACCTGAAAAAGATTTTACCAGAGAAAGGACATGCTATACAGGAAAATATAATAAGAAAGAAAAAAAGAAAGAAAGAAAGAAAGAAAGAGTATGAGAAGGATAGAAAGAGGGGTTCAAAACAATGCTAAGCTGTTTTACTCGAAAATAATGAAAAGATGAAAAGAAGGAAAGAAAGAAAAAAAAGAGTTAGAAATATGTTTATGCCTTTTATATATACTAGTACAAAATAAAAAACACCCTCCGGACGATGTAAGAATAGATTTTTGAAACATATTGCCTGAGGGGTGGGAGTAAAAAATTAAATGTCTGCGAGTTTGTACCGTAAGTAAGTAAAATCATCAATTTGAAATGTAAACTTTAAATATGTATTAAAATAAAACAAACTATATATAGATATATAATACCAGTCATGTATTTATTAAAACTTGTTTTAAAAACATGTTGCATGCTCAAATTTTGAGTGTATTTATGTAATGACGATTTTGGGTAATGTGATGTAAGCAGTGACGTAATTTTTGTTACAGACAAAAACCGGAAGCGAATCTCCATTATTAATAGATTTCGGAATAGCTCTTAAGTAAACATATCACACGTTGTAATTATTAAATTTCATACTGTGACATATCCACAGGTCCTGCTTGTATATGTATAATAAAGACTCATGAACTAATTACCTATGTTTCTCCTAACGGATTACCAGGATAATGCTGATTGATAATTGGGAGGCAGAATTATCCTGATGATCCGTTCGGAGAAACCTAATCTGTTTCAATCGAACATAATGAACTGATGAAAAAGGAAAAAATAAATAAAAGGAGTCAGAGAGTATTAAATAAAGATTATTATACTTTTTTATATATTGAACCATTTGCAATAGCTCTTAAATAAATATATCAAACGTTGTAATGATTAAATTATCATGCTGTGGTATAGACACAGGTCTTGCTTGTATATATGATTAATCGTATAGAGTCAGAAACTACCTACTTAAGTTTCTCCTAACGGATCACCAGAATAATGCTGACTAATAATTTGGAGTCAGAATTTGATTATCTAAACGAGTTGAAGAGAGGTAAGAAAATATTTTATATAGGAGAGAGAACAAGAAAGAAAAGAACTATTTTTACTTCGAGGTCACCAACAGGGTGGGAAAAAAATAAAAATAAAAAAGATGTGAGGGGGTAAATATTAATTACCCCCCAGCATATTTAACAGGAGGGGGCTTAGGTTATTTGGAGTATTTTTTTTTTAAGTTTAAGATTTTTTAAGATATATAAAAAGTAAGTAAATAATGGAGATATCCTATTTTTACTAGATAGTAAAAGACGAGTTGTAATTTGATGAGGGTACAGTACAGGTGAAATACACAGCAAGACGAAACAAAAAGTAGGTAAACTAATAGTACAGTTAATTATAAATAAAATTTAAACACTAAGTAAACAAAGCTGAACTTTAGGTAAATGTTTAAAATTTTGTTAGTGGACTTTAGTAAGAAATTATTTCTTTTGTGAAAATTCACAAATTTACTTGGAGGCGGGTGGACAGAAAGGAGATTACACACACTGACGATCCGTTAGGAGAAGTTTAAGTAGGTTGTTTCTGACTCTTTAGGTTTTATTATTATTATTATTATTTGGCTCTACTTAGTGTATCGAGCACTTTAACATATTTAACTTAGGCAATTTTTACGGTGTTTTTGTCTTTTAGCCATTACACACACACACACACACACACACACACATATATATATATATATATATATTATATATATTATATATACCTTCTCCATATATATATATATATATATATATATATATATATATATATATATAATATATATGGAGAAAGGTAGATAAACACAGGATGTTATGGAAACTTGATGTTTATTGTCGACGATGCAACGTTTCGGTCTATTAGATCTTCTTCAGGACTTGAATATAGTTCTTGCTTCAATGATGGACATTCTCAAAATGGTGAAAACAGTAGGTTGTCAGTAGGGACAGGGGTGGTTGGGTGTGGGTAGTGGATTTTCTTCTCTCTAGATGGGGAGTGTTAGAATGGTAATGCAGGTGTTAACATCCCGTGTTTGTCTACCTTTCTCCACATATTGTCGGATTAACCTCCTCATATTTCTCCATATATATATATATATATATATATATATATATATATATATATATGTAAGTAAGTAAGTAAAGTCGTCGGGGTGGCCTAAAGTCGGTATCAGCCAATCAGCGAGGGAGTCTATCCCCTTTTGACTAGCGCTAGACGAAGGAGATTATTTTTGCGTCTGGGGTGGAGCGCCACACCTACCATCAGCTCCTTGCTTTACCGCACATATCCCTGTGCTACTCATACGCTGAGTTGGGGAGGGCCGGTATCGAACTAGGAACCTTGTGGTTTCTTGCCGAACGCTCTAACGACTGAGCTAACCCGGCCCTATATATTTCTCTCCAGGCACCAGTTTGTATTTTGTTTCTATATTTACAAATTCTATTGTCGGGAGTTTTTTCAAGTCGTCAGGGTTATATATATATATATATATATGTATATATATATATATATGTATATATATATATATGTATATATATATATATATTGTTTACTTACTCTCATACTGTCGTGTAGCTAGTCAATGAAAAGTGGAATATAAATAAGTTTCAAAACAAACGAAGAATCAGGTAATGGCCAGCTAGTGTAACGGTTAGAGTCGTCGCCTGTCAGCTTGGCAGTCGAGGTTTCGAGTCACACACGGAGCAGTCTCCCATGTCTATAACCTTGCTGATGAGACCTAATAGGTCGAAATGTACATACAGGGATTCACATTTTCTCGATTTGTTTAGCCTTACATTTGAACATATATGCCCGCCTAAATTCATTAATTATTAACTAATTAATTTTCAAAATTTGGTATGACTTCAATTAAGCACATATCCTCCAAACATTGTCGGCCATATAAAAATAAACACATTTGTTTGTTTACTTAACCTCATATATATATATATATATATATATATATATATATATATATATATATATATTATAATGGAGATTGTTGGTTTGTATGTCTGTAACCGAAACTATATTACTATTCAAGTCACAATTCCCTTTGTTATTTACATCACATTCTCCATGATTTTATTTTTATTTAAACATCAATTATTAATAAAATTGTTTTACATCATTAAGACTGTTGACCACATCTACATACTAATAACATGTAATTGTATTTATATATACAAGAAAATAGCGGTTTACAGTGTGAATTGAAAGGCTAATTTGCATTTTGATCTTAAATATTTGATTTTAATAAATATATGCTTAGTATTATTGATTTCTAATTGTTTAGTTTTATATTAATGAATATGAGCAAAAATCTCGGGGATAAATCTTTAAAGAAATCCATTAACAAGAAGAAATAACTGTAATATTATTCTTTATTTCCTATTTTAATTAAATAGTTGAATTAGGAAAATTTACCACTGAAAGACTGGAGTAATGGAAAA
>CM042175.1:1517451-1522857 GCA_023376005.1 Doryteuthis pealeii
GTTATTTATTGATACAATATTTTCCTTTCCCACAGGAAAAAAAAAGAACGAAAGAAAAATTACGCCACAAGAAAAATCACCAATCATTTAATACAGGGAGAGCCAATTATGAAACTTATCTAAAACTCATTTTCCCAACAGAAATAAAAAGCAACAAAGAACACACACACACACACACACACACACACACACACACATATATATATATATATATATATATATATGTGTGTGTGTGTGTGTGTAGATATATATATATATATAGACATAGATAGATTGATAGATAGATAGAAATGAAAAAGATTGATATTGTTAAAAATGAATAGATTGAGATAGAAAGATAGATAGATAGATAGATAGAGAATAGTTTGAGACACACACACACACACACACACACACACACACACACACACACATATATATATATATATATATATATATATATATATATATATATATATTGGTTAGGAGGTTGATTTAGAAGGCTATCACAATGCAGATGCAAAGAAAAATAATAATAATAATAATAATAATAATAATAAGGTAACAATAGTGTTGTGTGTTAACCTGTATTTTATTCTTGAAATTTCGAGATAAAGTCTCTTTTTCAAAAGATCACTTGAACTGAAGTAGTCTAGTTATGGCATTTCTACTTAAAGGAATTTTTTTGTTGTTGAAAATGATGGTATTTTTTTATATAACTGTATTCTCGTGTTGCTATTTATATTTAAAATATGGGCAATGCAAACAGCCTCATCCAGGATCTGTTTACTTAAGAACTATTAATTCATTTAAATAGAAATGCCATAACTAGACTACTTCAGTTCCAGTGATCTCTTGAAAAAGAGATTTTATCTCGAAAATTCAAGAATAAAATACAGGTTAACACACAACACCATTGTTACCGTATTATTAATTTTTTTCTTTACACCTGCATTGTGATAGCCTTCTAAATCAACCTCCTAACCAATATATACACAATGCTTCAAGCAAATTATAAAACTCTCTCTTAGGGACCGGGTTAGCTCAGCCGGTAGAGCGTTCGGCTAGAAACCACAAGGTTCCTAATTCGATACCCGCTCTCGCCAACTCAGCGTATGAGTAGCACATGGATCTGTGCGGTAAAGTAAGGAGCTGATGGTAGGTGTGGTGCTCCACCTCAGACGCCAAAAACAATTTCCTTGGTCTAGCGCTATTGAAAAGGGGATAGGCTGACTGGCTGATACCGACTTTAGGCCGCCCAGACGACTTTACTTTATATATATATATATATATATATATATATATATATATATATATATATATATATATATATAAACAAGGATTTTTTTATAAATCGGCATTTTTTATTTCTATTCAGAAATAGGGAAAATTGCCATGAAAAATTTTATGCCGTGAGAATGAGAAGCTTTAATTGTCCAGAAGACAATCAGTTCAGAATGAATATCAGTCAGTTCAGAACACGACATGTCTTCTTTTTTACCTGCTACCTGCACATTACAGTCTATGTGGTGGACTCTCCAATCGAGAACGATAGATGAGGGTCAGCAGTGAGTGATTTGATTCCTCCCACGTTGTGTATGCTGTCCAGAAGACATTTTATGTTTCCTCGAGTGTGAAAGCAGCCCAGCCCTGCTGCGAGCCATGAAGCCACACTGACAAACGAAATGATCCAAGGCAGGAGTTAAATGTTTTTCTTTTAAAGTTAGGCGGAGCCGATCTCTATGCTTCTGTCTATTTTGTTCAAAGCTCTTTAGTTTAGCGAAACAGGTCTTACGCCATTCCTTCCGATCTTTCTTACCTGCTACCTGCACATTACAGTCTATGTACATACCTAAAATTATGTTTAGACGGATTTACAAAACCTTGATAATGGTTCGGAAAAGGTACACTCTGACTCGGAGTGGTATTATCCGTTATGGTCCAATCTATTATTATTATTACTAGCAAATATATGCACCCTCCAGGTGCAAGTATTTAAGTTTTAATGTAATGAAATATCGTATTAAATTAGAAAGTCTAATAAGAAGGCAGATAAAAATATATGTAACAGAGTGGGGGTATAATAGAAAAATAGAAATGAAACTTACTCTTCCATCACTCCCGTCTTTCATTGCTGAATTTTACTTATTTAACTATTTAGTTAAATTAGGAAATAAAGTATAAAATGACATTTATTTTTTCTTGTTAATGGATTTCATTTAAGATTCATTGGAGAGATTTTTGCTTATATTCATTAAAATAAAACCAAACAATTAGAAATCAATAATACTAAGCACATATTTAATAAAATCACATTTTTAATATCAATATGCAAATTAGCCTTCCCATTCATACTGTAAACCGCTATTTTTTGTATATATAAATACAATTGCATGTTATTTGTATGTAGATATGGACAACACTAATAAAAAGATGAAACAATTTTATTAATAATTGAGGTTTAAATATAAATAAAATCATGGAGAATGTGATGTAAATAACGAAGGGAATTGTGACTTGAGTAGTAATATAGTTTCAGTTACAGACAGAAAAACACACAATCTCCATTATAATAAGATTATTAGTTGACTGAGTGGTGAGAGCCCGATTCTACAAGGCTTACTCGTTGGGACCAAAACCATTTAAGAGAAAGTTCTTACCACCTGACAAGGGACGTTAATCTTTCTACTTCCTGTCCCCTGAGCACAGGTGTGATCTAGCACCTAAACCTGTATCAGGTTTTATTATACTCATACCAGCATGGGTAGTCAGATCAGTGAGAAAGACTGATTAAACTTTTCTGTTAATTAACCTCCTTCATTTTAACTATTCCCCCACCTTACTGGACTCACTGTCGACTTGACCTCACGTCTAAATGAGTTCTAAAAATGTCTTGAAAAAAGTGAGTACCCATCAAGAATTAATAAAACAAAGGCCTCTTCGGCATGAAATAACCAGTTCCAGATGTAATAAGTAAGTAAGCAAGCCAATAAGAATCCGGTGTTAAAATATTCCTTGTAAGTCCTTCGTCCAAGAGAATCCAAATGTCAATGAAATAAGCTCAGAATATTGTCTCTATTAATACAGCAGAAGCAGCAGCAGCAGTGCCAGTGATTCGACAATAGAAATGCCTTCGGTGGTCACGTGGTAGTCAACGAGTCTATATTTAGGAGTAACCATTTGCCCCATGCCTTATATCATAAAGATTTCAACAGTTTCCACTCTCTTTTAAATTTATTCAAAAAATGTTTCAGGCATAAAATGACCCAACAAGGGTTGACATGCCGTTAAAACCAACCAACCACACAACCACCCAATCTTCCTGATCTCCTTAGATATTTTCTTTTTCTCTCAACATTTTTGACCTGTGAGGCATTATATTCACTTAGCTAGTTTACATTCTCTTTTAAATCTTTCTACAAAAATTGAGTAGCTTTCAAAAATGTCTTCGGCATAAAATAACCCAATGGGTTGACATGCCGTAAAATCCAGTTTACCAACTAATTCTCCAAGATAAACTTCATAATCAGGTTTCGTTAGCGTTCTTTAACAAATTTCTTTGATATGTCCTTCGATATGACTACAATAGATTCTTACAAACGAATTACACTGGATAGGTTACAAGGTAGGAGTTAGACGGGTTTAGTTGTGACCCATAAATTTTCACGGGGACTCATTCAAAGCAAATATGTACACCCAAGGACGCTCTAAATAAAAAAATGCTATCAACATCACTGGTTTTCTTTCTCCAAGACTTGTTGCCGTACCAAGATTAAAGAGCCCAATTTACCCTACAATTTACCCATAGCTGGAAGCAGAAAGGTTGAATGCTTATTTTTCCAAAGTATTAGTGCAAGGGGAAATGCAAACAGCTTCGTCCAGGATTTGAACTCGTGTCACCACTACATTAATCAAGCCAGACTTAGAGGGTGGATATTACTTAAAATGGCCCAATAGGAGTTTATGATACTATGCATTGTGCATACATATGTGGCTACACAGTTAGTTATATAGATACGTTCTAGGTAGTTATAATTAATAAGTAGTAAGTCAAACCACATATATGTATAAATATGTGTCTGTGTTCAGGTGGATAAGGTATGTATATATATATATATGTATAGATAGATAGATACATATGTGTGCATGTATACATACATGTGTGTGTGTGTATGCATATATATTGTATGTGTAAGTAGGTGTATTGGTTGTGGGTGTCAATAGTTCAGTCCACCCATTAAAACTTAAGGAAGATCAAGAGAGATGATAATCTCTTCTTAGGAGACAGAGAGACTGGGTTTTGACCATTTTGTGGGTCAACTATAGTTTAGACCGATAATAAAAATTGACCCATATTAGAACAAAGGATTTTGGAAATCTCGTGAGGAATCCCAGGGAATGAGAGTGAGGAGATCTGAGGGATTCTGTGAGATTTTTGAAAGTTTAGTCAGTTAGTTTTCTGGAGCCGAAGAAGGCAGTCGAGTTTTGGACACTAGAGAGGACAGTTGGGTTTGCCCAGTAGAAGCCAGCGTTAGCAGAGGTCCACGAGGTAAGAGGGGGCGTCCCCCATCTCGGCAACCATGGGAGAAGTGGGAGATAGCAGCTGGTGGAAATGAATTAGAAGCAATGCAAGTTATATACCTCATCTCTGACCGTTTCTGAAGTTCACCTGACTGATTTCATCTTTGTTGTTGTTGTTCTCTCTTTCTGTTTTGTAATACTTGTTTGTTGTGCACCCTCGGCGGGTAGGCCCCTGCGAGGTATTTGAGCGTGTTGCAACGTAGACAGGTCCTAGACGTTATCTAGCAGACGACACGGAATCATGGCCAGTGATATGATTTCAGGGATGCAGCGAATACAGGAGAGATGCAGAGTAATGTGTTACAGGTTGACATGCCGTAAAATCCAACCAACCTAGAGGGTGGATATTACTTAAAATGACCCAATAGGGGTTGACATGCCGTAAAATCCAACCAACCAACAAATATGAGGCTAGTCGTCTGAATATTTCCTAAATGGCATTTCTATAGGTTCTTACCGCGCGCCGCTTTGTGTTCTGCCTATTTGTGTGTTGCAATCTTCAGACAATTCGATTTTAAATGTTTGTGGAATGAAAAGAACAGATCGATAAAACAGGAGGGTGTGTGTGGGGTTTCTTTTTCCGGATGGAAGGGGGTAGTCGATAGAGATCGTATTTTGTTTTATTACATTTCAAGAAATATAATTAACATGCAATTCGATTGGGTAGTTAGACGCTAAATAATATTTCATGTCTTCATTATATTGAGGGGGGGGTTCATGGTGGTTGTTAGAAGAGAGAGAGAGAGAGAGAGAGAGAGAGAGAGAGAGAGAGAGAGAGAGAGAGAGAGAGAAGAGAGAGAGAGGTTATACTAGATAATAAAGAAAGGATTAGTAGTGGGTTGGCAG
>CM042175.1:1527957-1547957 GCA_023376005.1 Doryteuthis pealeii
ATATATATATATATATATATGTGTGTGTGTGTGTGTGTGTGTGTGTGTGTGTGTGTGTTAATAATCTCAATTCTAATGAAACAAATATACCAACTAAAAGTTTCGCTTACAAGTTCATCAGGGCAGGAATCTGTCAGATAGCGAATCTACTAGTTGGTATATCTGACTCATTAGGATTAATATTCCTATTTGCTCTACTTAAGTATCGAGCACTCTTTACATTTTCGCTTTAGACAAACCTAACGGCATATATATTTTTTCTCCTTTTGGCCAAGTGATAATAGTGTTAATCGATTAATTTCGGTTGGTGTGACTCTTTCGTCTTTTCTTTTTTTTCATTTTTTCCCGAGGCAATTTTTGTAGTGTATTTTTACAAACAAATTATTTGCCGTTTTTTTTTTCTACCATACGTTTTTTACTTATAATAATATAATATATTATATATATATATATATATATATATATATATATTTTTGGCAGTCCGGTTTCAAATCACGCACAGGGCGGTCTTCCGATCTATAGCTCTTGCTGATGAGCCTAATAGGCCGAAATGTACAATACAGAGATGATTTTTTCTCGATTTGTTTAGCCATACATTTAATAGGTATTCCCGCCTAATTCATTATTAATTAATTAATTTTCAAAATTAGGTACGACTCCAATTAAGCACTTATTCTCCCCAAAAATTATCGGCCAAAAAAGCCATTCTAAACAAACCTTGTTTACATTACTATTAAAATATATCTATATATATATATATATATATAATATATAAATAATATAACCCTGACGACTTGAAAAAAAAACTCCCGACAATACAATTTGTAAATATAGAAATAATATACAAACTGGTCTGGATATATATATATATATATATATATATATATTTATATTATATATATATATATATCTTTGCAAGAAGGAAAAAACTCAATAAAACGCCATTCTGTAATAAATTTTATTCAGCCATGTATCGGTTATATCGTAAAATGCTCTTGTTTGTTATGAGATACAAATATAAAAAAAAAAAAAAAAAACAAAATCAAAACAATCCATTCGTGTCGGCGAGGAGAATACCAATAAATTCCAGCCAGCACTTTTGACCAACACTACTAAATATATTAATATATATATAATATATATAATAAATATACTACTACATATTATAATATAATACTTAAATAATCTCTAGTATATAAAATACTAGAAGCTCTTATACATAAAACAATACAAATCATCCTTAAACAAAATTAATTTCCAATACAGTACACACATTTTAAAATGCCTATAACACCTTTCTCATCAAAATTCTTCTCCTTCCAGACCACATTAATATAATTAAAAAAAAAAACCAAACTGGAAACACATCACCCTCTGATGATGCACACTTCGAAAGTGCCGAAAGTACTCGGGACCTAAACTTTGTGGACTATCCACGAATTCCACCCAAACATTAAAAAGTTGGCCAGAAAACTCGATAAGATCAAAAATAAAAAATTGTTAAACAGGAGATGTGCTTTTGTTAATTCTATATATATATAATAATATATATATATATATATAAATATATATATAAATATATGTGTGTGTTGTGTGTGTGTGTGTGTGTGTATTTTGGGCAGCATTCTTTCATTTATACATGTGGAATTAAACAAAGGCAGGTCTGTTGCCTTAACGATTTTTATTAACGATCCTTTAAAGCTTTCTGGCCAACTTTTTAATATTTTAAAATGGAATCCGTGGATTAGTCCACCGAAGTTCATATCCCAGTACTTTCGCACTTTAAAATGCCATCATCAGGGGTGATTGTGTTCCATTTTTTTTTTTCAAAGTATATTAATAGATCTGGAGGCTGAAAGGAGAGAATTGATAGGAAAAAGTGTTATAGGCATTTTAAAAATATGAGTACTGCATTGAAAAATTAATTTTATTTAAGGATGGTCTGTATGGTTGATGTATAGAGCTTTCTAGTACTTTGGAACTATTTATACTTAATGTGTGCGGTACGCTCATAAATATTCAGCCATGTATCGGATATTCGTAAAATGCTCTTGTTTGTTATGAGATACGAACAAGAAAAAAAAACCAAAATCAAAAAACAATCCAATCTTTTGGCGGGAAGGACAAATAAATTTTAGCGCCATTTTGACAAACACAACGGATCGATATTCTATCACCAGCCAATGGCCAGACCTCCGACTATTGATAAGGCAATGTTATATTCCCTTTTCTGCTCTCACCCTTATCTTACCGACAGCCCCATCACCATCCACCATCCAACCAACCTTCGCGGTTATTGTGGAGGAGATGCAACTTCCTATAATATATATACAAGCGTATGTAGCATTTACTATCGATTAGAGGAAAGAAAACTAACATTTTTCAAAAACTGAATAGTTAACTCTTTGAGCACCGTGAGCTCGATATAAATTCGGAAAAACGAGTGGTATTTTGTTATATTCCTTAAGCTCGTTTATTACGGAATTGAGTTTCTATTTTATTGATATCCGGTGAGCCCTCGAAATTTCGGACTATCTGAACCTTGATATCGGACTGGTTGTTTATTTTATTATATTCCCCCAATCTCGATATTTCGGACTGGGTGCTATTTTATTATATACTCTGAGCTGAATATTTCGGACAGAGTGCTATTTTATTATATCCCCCAATCTCGATATTCGGACTGGTGCTATTTTTTCATATACTCTGAGCTGAATATTCGACTAGTATTCTATTTTAAATACCCGAAGCTCTATTCGGACAGAGTAGCATTTTTTATTTTCGCGTAAGGTCTATATTCGGACTCATATTGTATCCTGTGACTCGAATTTCGGACTGGTGCTATTTTATCATATACTCTGGGCTCGATATTTCGGACAGTGGTATTTCTATTATATACCCGAAGCTCGGTATTTCGGGCAGAGTGGCATTTTTTTTAATATAAGGTCGATATTTCGGACTCAGTGCTATTTTATCATATCCTGAGAACTCGATATTTAGGAACGAATGTTATTTTATTATATTCCTTAAGCTCGATATTACAGAGTGAGTTCTATTCTATCCCGTAAGCTCGATATTTCGTACTATGCGATATTTCGTACAGATTGCTATTTTACTGTATCCTCCAATCTCGTTATTTCGGACTATGAGATATTTTATTATATCCCCCAATCTCGATGTTTTGGACTGGGTGCTATTTTATTATATCCCGTAAGCTCGATATGTCGGACAGGCGTATTCTATTATATACCCGAACCTCGATATTTCGGACAGAGTGGCATTTAAAAAAATATCCTATAAGCTCTATATTTCGGACTATGCGCTATTTTATTATATCCCCTGAACTCGATATTTAGGACTGGACGCTATTCTATTATATTCCTTAAGTTCGATATTTCAAACTCAGTGAAATTTTATTACCTCCTATTCTTGGCGAACAGATTGTTTAAATACCTGCGTCTAAACATACCTCTAACCAATACATAACGCGCCTCTATGAAATGATTATATGTCTAAACATATATCAGCGTCCCATCGTGGTTTAATGGTTAGCAAGCGAGTCTCCCAGATCCATTATTACTGAATAGCCAGTTCTATACTCGCTGGATGACCCATATTTGTGGCTTTGTGTCAAATCCTACCCGTGGTGAAAGGGTTGGGTAAATGGACGTCACATCGTGGTTTTATGGTTACTACTGAATAGCGAGTTCTATACTCGCTGGATGCTCCATACTTGTGGCCTTGTGTTACCTCCTACTCGTGGCGAACTGGTTGTGTCAATGACTATGTCTAAATACACATTTGCAGTTTGAAGTAGAGAAGAATGCGTTTTTACAAGGGCTATTAGCGCCATGGGCAATGCAAACAGCCTCTTCCAGGATCTGTTTACTTAAGAGCTATTGTTAAATAGTTCAATATTGAAAGAGTATAATAAGAGTATAATGCCTTAAACCCGGTTCGACCGGGAGGGAGTCCCGTGAGCTTCGGCGCCGCTGGACCGGTTTTGTTAAAATAATAGCGTCGATCCCAGGGGCCGTCCCCCAGGCAACCACCTGCCCCCTTGATTTTTAAAAAAGGGGCAGGGCTGGGTTTTATTGCACCCATCGGCCTGAGGCGCCCCCCCTTGAGGGGGAATGCCGACGGGATCGATGCAATTTTTCACCTGCCACTCCATGAGCTTATGTTTGTGGGTGGTCCCACATAATAGAGGCCGCGTGCCTGACCCGTACAAGTGGGGTTACGTGGGAAAATATCATGTAAAGGGTATATAATATTCACCTAGCAGGACCTTGGAATATACACAGTAATGAAATGAATTTAAATTATACAAACGTTTTCATATGTTTACTTAAGAGCTATAGCCAAATTATTCAATACGTTAAAGAAGTTAATAAAACTTGACTAAGCAGGACCTGTGGATATACCACCCAAGTATAATAGTTCAATTATTACAGCGCTTAATGTGTTTACTAAAAAGAGCTATTGCCAAATAATTCAATAAGTAAAAAGTATAATAATCTTGACTAGCCCAGGAACTATGTTCATATAACCATGAAGGAAATCAGATAAAAAGCTTGCTCGCAAGAAAACTGAAAATGATTAGATCGTTTCACACGCCTAAAAAACCAAAAATGACCATCTTGAATAACAAAAACAAAAAAAGCAGGAAGAATGCGCCATTTACTGTTACCTATTGTACAATATTTCCTTTCCCACAGGAAAAAAAAAAAGAAGGAAAAAAAAATTACGCCACAAGGGAAAAATCACCCAATCATTAATACAGGGAGAGCCAATAATATGAAACTTATCTCAAAACTCATTTTCCCAACAGAAATAAAAAGCAACAAAAACACAACACACACACACCACACATAAACACCACACACACAACACACACACAATATAATATATATTATATATATATGTGGTGTGTGTGTGTGTTTAGATAATATATGATATAAGAGATAGATAGATTGATAGAATAGAAATGAAAAAGATTGATATGTTAAAAATGAATAGATTGAGATAGAAAGATAGATAGATAGATAGAGAATAGTTTGAGGACACACACACACACACACACACACACGCACACAACCACACACACACACACATATATATATATATATATTGGTTAGGACGGTTGATTTAGAAGGCTATCACAATGCAGGTGTAAAGAAAACTAATAATAATAAGGTAACAATGGTGTGTGGTGTTAACCTGTATTTTATATTGAATTTCGAGATGAAATCTCTTTTCAAAAGATCACTTGGAAGAAGTAGTCTATTATGCATTTCTACTTAAAGGAATTTTTTTTTTGTTTGAAAATGATGGTATTTTTTATATAACTGTATTCTCGTGTTGCACTATTTATATTTAAAATATGGGCAATGCAAACAGCCTCATTCCAGGATCTGTTTACTAAGAACTATTAATTCATTTAAATAGAAATGCCATAACTAGAGTACTTCAGTTCCAGTATCTTTTGAAAAAGAGATTTTATCTCGAAAATTCAAGAATTAAAATACAGGTTAACACACAACACCATTTACCGTATTATTTTTTTTCTTTACACCGCATTGGTGATAGCCTTCTAAATCAACCTCCTAACCAATATATACACAATGCTTCAAGCAAATTATAAAACTCTCTCTTAGGGACCGGGTTAGCTCAGTCGGGTAGAGCGTTCGGCTAGTAACCACAAGGTTCCAGTTCGATACCGGTCCTCCAACTCAGCGTATGAGTAGCACAGTGATCGTGGGTAAAGTAAGAGCTGATGGTAGGTGTGGCGCTCCACCTCAGACGCCAAAAACAATTTCCTTGGTCTAGCGCTATTGAAAAGGGGATAGACTCCCTCGCTGACTGGCTGATACCGACTTTTAGGCCGCCCCGACGACTTTACTTTACTATATATATATATATATATATATATATATTATATATATATATATATATATACGCACACGTAGAAGAAAAAAAAAACATTCCGCATCACGTAAACACGCAAACACAAGAATACAGTTAAAAAAAAACGCCACACATTTGACCATTACACAATTTCTGTCATTTTTAAAGGAACTTTTCGTTATTACCGATGAATGCTTTTAGCAAGAAACCGCTGGTTGTAATACCGTTCCCGTAATTAAATAAATAAAAGCAAAAAACTTTTATTTGTTGATTTCTCATTGAACTATATATTATATATATATATATATATATATATATATATATAAAACAAGGATTTTTTATAAATCGGCATTTTTTATTTCTATTCAGAAATAGGGAAAATTGCCATGAAAAATGTTATGCCGTGAGAATGAAAAGCTTAAAATTGTCCAGAAGACAATAAATGTATATCAGTCAGTTCAGAACACGACATGTATTTTTCTTACCTGCTACCTACACATTACAGTCTATGAGGTGGACTCTCCTATCGAGAACGATAGATGAGGGTCAGCAGTGAGTGATTTGATTCCTCCCATGTTGTGCATGCTGTCAAGAAGACATTTTATGTTTCCTCGAGTATGACAGCAGCCCAGCCTTGCTGCGAGCCATGAAGCCACACCGACAAACGAAATGATCCAAGGCAGGAGTTAAATGTTTTTCTTTTAAAGTTAGGCGGAGCCGATCTCTCGGCTTCAGTCTATTTTGTTCAAAGCTCTTTAGTTTAGCGAAACAGGTCTTACGCCATTCCTTCCGAATCTTTCTTACCTGCTACCTGCACATTACAGTCTATGTACATACCTAAAATTATGTTTTAGACGGATTTACAAAACCTTGATAATGGTTCGGAAAAGGTACACTCTGACTCGGAGTGGTAGTATCCCGTTATGGTCCAATCTATTATTATTACTAGCAAATAATGCACCCTCCAGTGCAAAGTATTTAAGTTTTAATGTAATGAAATATCGTATTAAATTAGAAAGTCTAATAAGAAGGCAGATAAAAAGATATGTAAACAGAGTGGGGGTATAATAGAAAAATAGAAATGAAACTTACTCTTCCATCACTCCCGTCTTTCATTGCTGAATTTTACTTATTTAACTATTTAGTTAAAATTAGGAAATAAAGAATAAAATGACATTTATTTTTTTCTTGTTAATGGATTTCATTTAAGATTCATTGGAGAGATTTTTGCTTATATTCATTAAAATAAAACCAAACAATTAGAAATCAAATAATACTAAGCACAATTTAATTTAAAATCAGATTTTTAATATCAATATGCCAATTAGCCTTCCCCATTCACACTGTTTAAACCGCTATTTTTTGTATATATAAATACCAATTGCATGTTATTTGTATATAGATATGGACAACACTAATAAAAAGGTGAAGCAATTTTATTAATAATTGAAGGTTTAAATATAAATAAAATCATGGAGAGTTGATGTGTAAAATAAACGAAGGAATTGTGACTTGATAGTATATATAGTTTCGGTTACAGACAGAAAAACACACATCTCCATTAATAATAAATTATTAGTTGACTGAAGTGGTGAGAGCCCGATTCTTACAAGGCTTACTCGTTGGGACCAAAACCACTTATGAGAAAGTTCCTACCACCTGACAAGGGACGTTAATCTTTCTACTTCCTGTCCCCTGGGCACAGGTGTGATCTAGCCCCTAACCTGTATCAGGTTTTATTATACTCATACCAGCATGGATAGTCAGATCAGTGAGAAAGACTGATTAAACTTTTTCTGTTAATAAAACCTCTTCATTTCTTAAACGATTCCCCCACCTTACTGGACTCACTGTCGACTTGACCTCACGTCTAAATGAGTTCTAAACATGTCTTGAAAAAAGTGATACCCATCAAGAATTAAATAAAAACAAAGGCCTCTTCGGCATGAAATAACCAGTTCCAGAATTAATAAGTAAGTAAGCAAGCCAATAAGAATCCGGTGTTTAAAATATCCCTTGTAAGTCCTTCTCCAAGAGAATCCAAATGTCAATTGAAATAAGCTCAGAATATTTGTTCTCTATTAATACAGCAAGAAGCAGCAGCAGCAGTGCCAGTGATCGACCAATAGAAATGCCTTCGGTGTCACTGGTAGGTCAACGAGTCTTATTTAGGAGTAACATTTGCCCATGCCTTATATCATAAAGAATTTCAACAGTTTCCACGTCTTCTTTTAAATTTATTTCAAAAAAATGTTGTTTTAGGCATAAAAAATGACCCCCACCCAACAAGTTGAACATGCCGTTTTTAAAACCACCAACAACACAACCACCCAATTATCTCCTGATCTCCTCAGATATTCTTCTTTTCTCTTTAGCATTGTGAAGGCCATTAGAGGACGCCTAGCTACGTTTCCACTCTCCTTTAAAGTGGATTTCAAAAAAATTTTCAGGCATAAAATGACACCAACCAAGGATTGACATGCCGGTTTTTAAAACCCACCACACACAACCACCCCAATCTTTTCCTGATGTTCCTCAATATTTCTTTTCTTTCAACATTTTTGACCTGTGAGATTAATTCAGCTTAGCTTAAGTTTACATTCTCTTGTAAATCTTCTACACCAAATATTGAGTAGCCTTTTCAAAAATGTCTTCGGCCATAAAATAACCCAAATGGATTGACATGCCGAAATCAGTTACCAACCTAATTCTTCCCCAGATAAAACTTCATAATCAGGTTTCGCTTAACGTTCTTTAACCAAATTTCTTTTGATTAATGTCCTTCGATATTGAACTACAATTTAGATTCTTCAAACGAATTTTTACCACAGGATAGCTTACAACGTGGAGTTAAGACGGTGTTTATTGGGACCCATAAAATTTTTCGACGTGGACTCATTCACAAGAGCAAATACGAATTACGTACACCCAAAGGACGCCTCTAAATTAAAAAAAATGCTATCAAACATCGACGTGGTTTTCTTTCTTCCAAGACTTGTGCCTACCAAGATTAAAAGAGCCCAATTTACCCTTACAATTTACCCATAGCTGAAAGCGCAGATAAAAGGTTTTGGTTGACAAGCTTATTTCCCAAAGTATGTTAGTGCAAGGGGAAAAAATGCAAAACAGCTTCGTCCAGGATTTGAACTCGTGTCACCACTACCATTAATCCAAGCCAGACTTAGAGGGTGGATATTAAACCTTAAAAATGGGCCCCAAATAGGAGTTTATGATACTATGCATTGTGCATGCATATATGCTAACACAGTTAGTTAATAAGATACGTTTCTTCGTTAGTCTATAATTAATAAGTAGTAAGTCCAAACACATATATGTTAATATGTGTGTGTGTTCAGTGGATAACCGTTATATATATATATATGTATAAGATAATAGATACATATGTGCGCATGTATACAACATGTGGTATGCAATATAATTGTATGTGTAAAGTAGGTTGTAGTTGGTTGTGGGTTTGTCCAATAGTTCAGTCCACCCATTAAAACTAAAGGAAAGATCAAGAGGGATAATGATAATCTCTTCCTTAGGAGACAGAGGAACTGGGTTTTTGACTATTTTGTGGGTCAACTAGTTAGTTTTGTAGACCCGATATAAAAATGACCCAGTTTTAAATCAGAACAAAAGGATTTGGAAATCTCGTGAGGAATCCCAGGGACATTGAGAGTGAGAAAGATCTGAAGGGATTCTGTGAGATTTTTGAAAAGTTAGTTAGTTAGTTTGGTTTTCTGGAATGCCGAGAAGAAGGCAGTCCGAGTTTTGGACACTAGAGAGCGACAGTTGGCGTTTGGCCCAGTAGAACCCAGCCGTTAGCAGAGGTCCACTGAGGAAGGCAGCTTGGTGTCCCCATATCTCGGCAACCATGGAAAGTGGGAGATAAAGGCCCAGCTGGGTGGGAAAATAATTAAGAAAGCAATGCAAGTTAAATTTACCTCATCTCTGACCTTTTTTCTGAAATTTCACCTGACTATTTCGTTCTTGTTGTTTCTCTCTTCTCTTTTGTAATAACTACTTGTTTTTGTCTTTTTGCACCGCTCGGCGCGGTAGGCCCCTGTGAGGTATTTTTTGACGCCTGTTGCAACGTAGACAGGTCCTAGACGTGTTTATTTAGCCAGACGACACGGAATCATGGCAGTTGATATGATTCAGGGATGCAGCGAATTACAGAGGAGATGCAGCAATAATGTGTTACAGGTTGACATGCCCGTAAAATCCAACCAACCTAGAGGGTGGATATTACTTAAAAATGACCCAATAGGGGTTGACATGCCGTAAAGAATCCCAACCAACCAAACACATATGAGGCTAGTCGTCTGAATATCCTAATGGCATTTCTTAGGTTCTTACCGCCGCCGCTTTGATTCTGCCTATGTTGCAATCTTCAGACAATTCGATTTTAAATGTTTTGTGGAATGAAAAAGAACAAATCGATAAAACAGGAGGGTACTGTGTTGGGGGTTTCTTCCGGATGGAAGGGGGTAGTCGATAGAGATCGTATTTTTTATTACATCTTCAAGAAATATAATTAACATGCAATTCGATTGGGTAGTTAGCGCTAAAAAATAATATTTCATGTCTTCATTATATTGGGGGTGGGGTTCCATGTGGTTGTAGAAGAGAAGAGAGAGAGAGAAAGAGAGAGTAGAGAGAGAGAAGGGAGAAAGAAGAGAATCGAAGAGAATGAGAGAGAGAGAAAGAGAGAGAGAGAGAGAGAGAGAGAGAAAAAAGAGAGAGAGAGAGTTAATAGATATAAAGAAAAAGGATTAAGTAAGTGATGTATAGGCAGATCCGGTTAAAAAAAGGCAGAGGAGAGAGAGAGAGGAGAACAGAGAGGGATTAAAGAAGAGAGAGAAGGGAGAAAAAGAAGAGAGACAGAAGGAGAGAGAGAGAGGGAGAAAAGAGATCTGAGAAGAGAGAGAGAGAGAGAGAGAAAGAAAGCGAGAGAGAGAGAAGAGAGAGAGTTAATAGATATAAAAGAAAAAGGATTAGTAAGTGGTATGGCAGTCCGGTTAAAAAGCAAGAGACGAGACGAGAGAGAGGAGAGAGAGAGAGGATAAAGAGAGAGAGACAGGGGAGAAAGAGAGAGAGAGAGAGGAGAGAGAGAGAGAGGATAGAGAGCAGAGAGAGAGGAGAGAAAGAGAAGAAGAGATTAATAGATATAAAGAAAAAAGGGATAGTATGGGTATGCAGAGTTTAAAAACCAGCAGAGAGAGAGAGAGAGAAGAGAGGATAAAGATAGAAAGAGGGAGAAAGAAGAGAGAGAGAGAGAGAAGGGAGAGAGAGAAACAGAGAGGAGAGGAGATAGAAGAAGAGATGAGAGGAGAAGAGAGGGATAGAGAGGCAAAGAATGAGAAAAGTGTGAGCGACGAGAGAGAGAGAAAATTTAATAGATATAAAGAAAAAGGATTAGTAAGTGGTATGGCAGATCCGTTAAAAAGCAGAGAGAGAGAGAGAGAGAGAGAGAGAGAGTGTGTGATGTGTGTGTGTGTGTGTGAGAGAGAGGAGGAGATAGAGTATAAGAGAGAGGGAAAGAGAGGAGTGAGCGAGAGAGAGAGAAAATTAATAGATATAAAGAAAAGGATTAGTAAGTGGGTATGGCAGATCCGGTTAAAAAGCAGAGAGAGAATAAGAGAGAGAGAGAGAGAGAGAGAAGAGAGAGAGAGAGAGAGAGAGAGAGAGAGAGAGTGTGTGTGTGAGAGAGAGGAGAGAGAGAGAGAGAGGGAGATAGGAGTATGAAGAGTGATGATATTAATAGATTAAAGAAAAATAATGACTTTATTCTATTAATACCATCATTCTTTCCTCATACTCCTACCACCTCTCTTTCTTTCTCTCTCTCTTTCTCTCTCTCTCTCTCTCCCCCTCTCTCTCTCCCTCTCTCTCTCTCTCTCTCTCTCGCTCCTCTCTCTCTCTCTATATATATATATATATGGATAGGGGTGACTTAAAGTTAATTTTACGTATATGTGTGTGGTGAGATGGTTTAGGCATTTTCTATTGGGTATGTTAGTATATAGGGAGACTACGTCGAGGCTATTCATAGTTGTGTTTTAGATGTTGATGTCTTTGATCAATTCCGCCGATCTCCTAAACAAGCTCAAAGACATCAACATCCATAACACAACTATGAATAGCCTTGACGTAGTCTCCCTATATACTAACATACCCAATAGAAAATGCCTAAACCTTTTCACCATACACCTACGTAATATATATATATTATATATATATATATATATATACTCGTACAAATTAAAAAACGCCCTACGGGCGATGTAAAAATAGATTTTTGAAACATATTGCCTGAGGGGTGGGAGTTAAAAATTCAATGTCAGCGAGTTTGTACCCTAAGTAAGTAAAATCATCAAATTCATTAAAGGATTAAAAAATAAAACAATTTGAAATGTAAACTTTAAATATGTATTAAAATAAACAACTATATATAGATATATAATACCAGTCATGTATTTATTAAAACTTGTTTAAAAAAAACAATGAAGACCGTCTAATGTTGCATGTTCAAATTTTGAGTGTATTTATTCGGTTATGACGATTTGGAGTAATGTGACGTTGGCAGGGACGTAATTTTTGTTACAGACAAAAACCCGAAGCGAATCTCCATTATTAATAAATATATATATATATATGTGTGTGTGTGTGTGTGTATGTGTGTCTGTGTGCGTGTGTGTATTCATATATACGTAAAACAATGAAAGTATGCGTGTGTGTGCGTAGAGTGAGATGGCGCAATATTTTTCAACATGGCTGATACAATAGGATGAGATCGGGCGGATAAATACAAAAACTGCTCAACGCAATTGTCATTGTTGAAAATTAAGCTGAAATTATTAACAAGTTTCGAAGAAATAAGAAGAAGAAAAAAAGGGGATGAATTATTAATTTGTTTGTTTGAAAATTGAAATTTTAATTAAAAGGTAAATTTCTCGTTCTGTTATGTAGCATTTGAACAAAGGAACAAGAGAAATTGAGGAAGATAGATAAAGAGAGAGAGAGAGAGAGAGAGAGAGAGAGAGAGAGAGAAGAGAGAGAGAGAGGGGGGTGGGTGGGATAGGAGTATGAAGAAAGATAGCTTGGTTTGGTTTGGTTTGTTTTACGGCATATCAACCTCAGAGGGTCATTTAATGCCGACAAAGTTTTGAAATAAATTCATTCTTAATGGATACTCATTTTATTTATAACACATTTTTTATTTAACCCTAACAGATGGGACATTAACAGGTACTACCACTCCGGGTCAGAGTGGACCAGGAAGCAATGGTGATGACTGGGTGCTCCAAATTCCCTAACCCTCCAGATAACAGTGTGCAAATTATTTGTATTAAGAATAGTTACTTTAAGCTATAATTGTTTATTAAGGATTATTATTATTAGTTACTTGAAACCATATAACTGTAAGCAAATTATTTGTATAAAGAATAGTTACTTGAGGCTATAATTGTTTACGAAGGGTTATTATTAACATTAGTTACTTGAAACCATATAACTGTGTGCAGATTATTTGTATTAAGAATAGTTACTTGAAACCATATAACTGTGTGCAAATTATTTGTATAAAGAATAGTTACTTGAGGCTATAATTGTTTACTAAGGATTATTATTATTAGTTACTTGAAACTATATAACTGTGTGCAAATTATTTGTATTAAGAATAGTTACTTGAAACCATATAACTGTGTGCAAATTATTTGTATAAAGAATAGTTACTTTAAGCTATAATTGTTTGCTAAGGATTATTATTATTAGTTACTTGAAACCATATAACTGTGTGCAAATTATTTGTATTAAGAATAGTTACTTGAAACTATATAACTGTGTGCAAATTATTTGTATTAAGAATAGTTATTTGAAGATATAATTGTTTACTAAGGATTAGTATTATTATTTACTTGAAAGCTTCAAGTAACTATTTTTTAATACAAATAATTTACAGTTATTCTCTTTGAGTTGAGCAAAACCAATTTAGATTCTTCTGACAACCAACCTATCGACGTCATCTTTGCGTACTCACGTTCTACGCGAGATCTTAAATATCAATGAAAAAATCAAATCAATTGCCGCAACATTTCGATTTGAGGCCGTTTCAAGTTTGGCGATATTTCAATATTTTAGACTTTTTCTTTACGATTTTACGGCTTTTGGGCTATTTTCAGTGTTGCCCACAATGAACAACTCTTTGAGATATGACTTCTAACCTTGCCTATAAAATAATTCCATTCCCACCCCGTTGGGTGAGGCAGTAGAATACACCGACTGCACCTCTGCAAAGGGGTAAAATTCCCCAATGTACCACCGGCAACTGCTGCAGTCCATGAAATGCAGCGCTCCCATTTTGTCCTTACTTGGCGCCTATATGAGAAGAAAATATTTTTAAAAATATACAAAACACAGGATGTTATGTCAGAAACAATTTTATGTGTAATACTTAAGCATTTCGGTATATTGTACCATCTTCAGACACTGTTAAGTAATTTTATGTGAGGGACAAATGAACGATGTTAAGTGGTTTATAGTGCGTTGTTGAATCTGATGCTATTAACCGTTAATTTTTATATGCGCGTATTGTTTACGAAAAGCCAAATGGACGCTGACCAATGCCATTGTGCCAAAAACTAGAGGTGAAAAATCATATGTGACGCATGCTTTTAACGTGACATACGCAGAGAACGAAAAGTTAACAAAG
Source organism: Doryteuthis pealeii (assembly GCA_023376005.1). Classification (NCBI taxonomy): domain Eukaryota; kingdom Metazoa; phylum Mollusca; class Cephalopoda; order Myopsida; family Loliginidae; genus Doryteuthis; species Doryteuthis pealeii. The sequence continues at coordinate 1,542,584 of CM042175.1, forward strand.
ATATGAACGTATTCATTATGTAAATATTAATGTTAGAAGAAATAAGAAAAATTACAACAATATATAAAACATATAATCCATATTATTACGCCTACTATATATAAATTACAATCCCTCCGCACGAGCAGGATGCGACACAAGGTCAATTTCTTACGTGAGTTTAACCAGTGTTGAATTCAGATTTTTCCTTCTCCTAGACTGGTTACCTAGCACAGGTTAAAAGCCCACTCTGCCCTACTATTTACCCAACTAGTGGAGCAATAGTAAATGGATGACACCAACCAATTTCCCGGAGTTTTAGCCAGTGAAATGCAAACAGCTTCGTACAGGATTTGAACTCGGGTCGACGAGTCCCTTTTCTACGACTCTAACCATTACACCACGCACCCCCACTTCTAACCTTGCCTATAACATAATTTTATTCTCGTCCTGTTGACTGAGGCTGTAGAAGACACAGACCACCTCTGCAGAGGGGTAAAATCCCCATCCAATGGGTCCATCTGTTGGCCGTGTGTGGCGACCTATGATGCTTAAGGACGGGGTACTGGTGGCTGAGCAGTCCATGAATTACAGCACTTCACTTCGGACAATACTTAGGCTAGACGTACGGACTAAAAATCCAGCAGTCGGAAGAAAGATCAATCGACATAGTTCAACATCTCGTCTAGTACGTGTGTAACATGATATGCTGATAAACAGCAAAACCGGACTGAAAACAGCAATATAACCTGCTCGTTCGACATCTTAAACTTTGTAGCCCTGTCGTCCAGTGGCATAGTATACACCGACTGAACCTCTGCAATAGGGCCACCTATTGGTAGTAGGTGGCGACCCGCGATGCTTAAGGACGGTGTCCTGGTGGCTGAGCGGTTCATGATTTACAGCATTCCTCTTTGGCTCTGACTTTGGCTAGACGTCACTTAGGCTAGACGAGAGGTCACTTGCTATCACTCATCTGGTCACATCAAGACCTAGTACCTATATGATAGTCCTAGACCTATTGCCTCATGGCAAACCCCCCACCCTTTTTATCATATATGTTCTACAAGGCAGTGGCTGAGGGTCTTAGTTTCCTGGGTATGACGTTAAATTCATATACTGAAAAATCGAACTTCCAAAACACTGAAAAAACGTCAAAACAGGCATTTTTCACTTCGTTTCGACGCATGTAAAAAAACCAAACTTAAGAAACGCCTGGTGACGTTTCAATCCTGGAGATCTGGGGAGTGGGGAGTATCCTTTCATAACCATTACTCCCAGGCCTACCCGATGTAGTAGTATTTGTTAAGGTCACATCTATGGGTTAAATAGAAAATTTGTGAACGAAGCAAAGTAGAACATAAGGTGTGGAAGATTAAGCTGACGGTGGGAAAGCTATCCATTGAGAATTGCTGCAAGAAACGAAAATAGAAAAAAATGAGTTAAAAATTTCTTAAATAATTGAGTTAAAAAAAAGAATGCATACCCATCAACAATGATAAAACGAAATGACTGACAGTATGATCATGTCGCACCATTAGCACGAATATCCATTACATACTCTCGCCAATCTTCTTTATCACTCATTGTCCTCGGGAGGTCCTCTGTGCAGCATCCAGTATCCGTGCAGAGTTGCTCAATATAGGTCCTTGCTGGGCAATCCACATTAGCACGTCCATGTGTTGGCCTCCATAGGAGAACGTCGCTTATGACTTCGTCCCTGCTTCTCCAGCAGTGTCCACCATGTCCTGTTCGTCTCACTCGGATGGTTTGTGAGATAGAGGGCAAGTGGCTGTACAGCTACTTTCTTGTTGGGTGCTGTTTCCACGACTTGTTCAAGATCGCACGCAGCATCTTTGGCAGCTCCCATCTAGCTATTCGCCATCGCCTCGTTAGAGTATCAATAGTGCAGCCTTACAGTAGTATTGATATAACCACAGCCTGGAAGAATTGTTGTCTTAACTTTGTCAGCGAGTTCAAATCCTGGAGTGATAATGCAAGCGCTAGTACCCTTGGGAAAAGTATAATAAACCAATCTCCCTTCAGCTAGGATAAATTGTAGGTAGACTGGGCTCTTTAACCTTAGGTTAGGCAACCGTCTAGAGAAAGAAAACGCTGAATTTTAAACCTGTTGACTTTGCTTAAAAAATTGGACCTGTTCACATCCTGCTCTGCGAAAGGGTTGTAAATAACATATATATATATATATATAATATAATATACAAAAATATTCTAACACCAATCAACCAAACCTATGGCTTAGCGAACTTCGACTTAGAATAACCCAATAAGGTTGATATGCCATAAACTCTTACCAACCAACCAACCAACCAAACCAACCAACCAACCTATTGGCACTTTAGCGACTCGACTTAGAATAACCCAATAAGGGTTGATATGCCATAAACTCTTACCAACCAACCAACCAACCTATTGGCTTAGCGACTTCAACTTAGAATAACCCAATAAGGGTTGATATGCCATAAACTCTTACCAACCAACCAACCTGTCAATGGGTTATTCTTAATTATGAAGAATCCATTCACAAAATGATAAGTGCCTTAACCAAATGGTCCATGACAAATCGGCAGTAGAAATAATTACATTAACAAAATTTATTATTAATAGTAGTAGTATTGTTGTTATTATTATTGTTGTGTTGGTATTATTATTATATTAATATTATTATTATTATTATTATTATTATTATTATTATTATTAAACAAGTAACAACGTGAAACCATATAATTCGTTGCAAAAACAAAAACAGCTGATTTATCTGAATTTTTGAGATGAGGCTTGATAATTTGCATTATTTGGATTTTTCGGACTGTTGTCCTTATCTTTATTATTATATACACAATGTTCTACTCACATTCAACGCTAACATCTAAACATCAATGAGAAAAGAAAAATCAATTCGATTGGCCGGTTATATATTTCGATTTGAGGCCGTTCAAGTCTGGCAATATTTCAAGAATTCAGACATTTTTTTACGATTTTACAGCCTTTCGGCTATTTTCAGCGTCCCCTACAATGTGCAACTCTTTGAGATTTGACATCTAACCTTGCCTATAACACAATTCCATTCCCTAACAAAAATAATAGAACCCCTCCCCAACCCCAACGCAAGCCCTGTGATGGCCCAGGGGCTTCAAGCCTCTCCCTTTTCATCATTTAATTGATTGATTGATTTTAACGGCATGTCAACTGGTCTAGGGTTATTATATACCTAGAGATTAACGTTCCATGTACGGGTTAGCTCTGTCGGTAGAGCGTTCGGCTCGAAACCACAAAATTCCTAGCTCGATACCGGCCCACGTCAACTCAGCGTATGAGTAGCACAGGGATCTGTGCGATAAAGTAAGGAGCTGATGGTAGGTGTGGCGCTCCACCTCAGATGCTAAAACAATCTCCTTGGTCCAGCGCTAGTGAAAAGGGGATAGACTCCCTCGCTGATTGGCTGATACCGACTTTAATTGATTGATTGATTGATTGATTGTAACGGCATGTCAACTGGTCTAGGGTTATTATATACCTAGAGATTACTGAATAACGTTTCCATGTACGGGTTAGCTCAGTCGGTAGAGCGTTCGGCTAGGAACCACAAAGTTCCTAGTTCGATACCGGTCACACAGTAGCACTGACACGGTTACACGTTGGAAGAATACTCGCTTTATCTCATCAGAGATTTCAGATTTTCCTATGATCGATAATCTGTCTATAGCAGCCCCACCACTTTCTTATACGTATATTAGTATTGCTTTCAGTAGATGAGATATTACTACCTGTGAAATAGTCTCTCTGCTAGAAACCACAAGGTTCCTGGTTCAATACCGGCCCTCGCCAACTCAGCGTATGAGTAGCACAGGGATCTGTGCGGTAAAGTAAGGAGCTGATGGTAGGTATGGCACTCTACCTCAGACGCAAAATCAATCTCCTTCGTCTAGCGCTATTGAAAAGGGGATATACTCCCTCGCTGATTGGCTGATACCGACTTTAGGCCACCCCGATAACTTTACTTATGGCTCAAATAAAGATGGGAATGAAAGGGATATTGTCATATACCCACATTGGGTCATGGTAGAGCTGATGGTAGGTGTGGCGCTCCACCTCAGATGCTAAAATAATCTCCTTGGTCTAGCGCTAGTGAAAAGGGGATAGACTCACTCGCTGTCTGGCTGATACCGACATTAGGCCGCCCCGACGACTTAACTTACATGCATACTCACATTTTCTGTCTACTTGTCTCTTCAGCGTTTTTTTTTTGGGTTGGGGTGGGGAGGTTGCGTGGATCACGGTCCTATCGAATACTAATCAATTTTGAAATATATCTATTTGGCCTATATCTACGAGAGACGATGGAGTTGTATCCAAATTTGTAAAAACTACATAGCCTTGGCGGGTTCATATGGAGGATGAGCTATTGCTCAAACAGCAAATCCCCCCTCCCACACTGCCGCTGTGATCAAAAAGAAAGGTAGGGAACCAATGCAGTTTGTCAGCGGTAGTGTCACAGGAGTTGCTGGGTAGCACTTGATTTCAGCATCACACCACCTTTAGGGACTCCAGCTTCTGATTTATCTTAGGAGTTTACTCAAGGATGAGTCAATCACTGTTTTTTTGTTGTTCGTTTTGTTTTTGTGTAGTTTTTTTCTTTTCTAATGCAACAATTTTTTTAGTGGAACTACGTAGCCTGGGCGGTTTAGTATGGAGGATGAGCTGTTGCCTAAGCAGCAAACCCCTCTCTCCCCACTGCCGCTGGGATACAAAGGAAAGGTAAGGAACCAATGCAATTTGTCAGTGGTAGCGTTGCAGGAGTTGCTGGGTAGCTCTATATTTCAGCCTTACCACCTTAGAGACTCCAGCTCCTGATTTGTTTTCGGGGTTTACTCCCCTAGCACTTTCCTTGCATTCACTTTGTGCTAAAAATCTTAAAGAATTGTCAGTGGTTATAGAAAGAGAGAATAAATTTCAATGGCTATCTTCAGACGAAATGCATGAACACAGCTTTACTTTCATCATGGCAGCAGTAGTGTCACGGGAGTCGCTGGGTAGCACTGGATTTCAGCACCACACCACATTAGGGACTCCGGCTCCTGATTTGTTTTCGGGGTTAATTTGGCCAGTATATGGCACCGTAAAGGTACTCCGAGTTAATTTTTTGTATGCCCCTTGATTGAAATTAAATAAACCTTTTTATCATTTTTATGGCTCTTAATTCCTTTTAATTCATTCAAAAAATATACTATAACTACAAACAAAAGTTTTAAACATGAGAGGTTACATCAAAGCTCAAAGGGTGGTAATTTTCACCTTTAGTTGTCAAAATTCCTAGCAAATAAAGCAATTAGAGTAACCTCCCTTGATTTTCACTTTGAACCAAGCCGGTAGC
>CM042175.1:1560449-1565449 GCA_023376005.1 Doryteuthis pealeii
CAGATAGGGTGGGTAGGCGGTTTGGTGTATAATATTGTTGAGGTGTTTCGCTTCCGATCTCTTTTAAGTCGGATCTTAGCCCTGAAAGAGCACTTAGCGAATTTTTTTAGTAGGTTTATCTGACTCATTAGGTTATCTTTATATATATATATATATATATATATATATATATATATATATATATATATAATATTATCCGGTCGTCTTACATACCACCTCTCCGATACTAGTGCCATAAAATAACATCTAATTACATAACATACCGACAAATTCACATCCTTCGACATAAGAAAAATCCTCACCGAAAATACCGAAATCCTCTATAAAAATAAGAAGAAACGCCTACAAATACTTGAGACGATCTGTATAATAAAAAAATAACAAACCTATTTCAATTTCATAAACCTATTTCAATTTCCTATTTCAATAAAAAAATAAACTTAAAGCTGAACTAGACAAAATTAAAAAATAAATAAATAAATAATAATAATAATAATAATAATAATAATAATAATAATAATAATAATAATAATACCTACAACTGAACAAACAAAATGGGTTAATTCACTTGTAATAGTTTTTTGTTTTCCATGTGGTTTCTCAACTATGTCTAGATCCAAGAGATCTAAACAAAGCCATTTTAAAATACCAGTAGACAAGGCAACCTCGTACCTATTCACTTTTAACTCACCATTTAAGAGATCTAGATTTGCAAGACTTCCATATGGAATGCAAGCTAAAAGTCCAAATATCCCAAATCATAGAAAATATATAGCATTTATTATATATACTAGCAAATATATGCACCCTCCGGGTGCAAGTATTTAAGTTTTAATGTAATAAAATATCATATTAAATTAGAAAGGCTAATGAAACTGAATAAGAATGTAGATAAAAAGATTTGGAACAGAGGGGGTATAATTGAAAAATAGAACAACTTTGAAACTATTCCATCATTTTCCCTTACTCCCGTCTTTCATTGTTAAATTTTCCTAATTTAACTGTTTAGTTAAAATAGGAAGTAAAGATAATATTAGTTATTTCTTCTTGTTAAAGGATTTCTTTTAAGATTTATTGAAGAGATTTTTGCTCATATTCATTGATGAAAGCAAACAATTAGAAATCAATAATACTAAGCATATATTTATTAAAATCAAATTTTTAAGATCAATATGCAAATTAGCCTTCACATTCATACTGTAAACTGCTATTTTGTTGTATATATAAATACAATTGCATGTTATTAGTATGTAGATATGGTTAACAGTATAAGTAATATAAAACAATTTTATTAATAATTGAGGTATAAATAAAAATAAAATCATGGTAAATGTGATGTAAATAACAAAGGGAATTGTGACTTGTATAGTAATATAGTTTCGGTTACAGACAGACAAACCCACAATCTCCATTATAATAAGATATATGTGTGTATATATACACATCAATAATTAACACACTAATCTTAGCAACCCTAAAAAATACAATGCTCTCTTCTAATTTGAATGTGCAGTTTTGATGTATAGTTTGGTGAAGTTTGGTAGTATATTTTTACTATCAAATTATTTGCCGGGTTCTTTTTCTTACCGCAAGGGTTTACCAATAAGTTTGTATAATTAATATATATATATTGTTGTAAAGGGAAGTAACCGGATAATCCCTCACGTATGCAAATGAGTACGTATAAAAGAACTACAGGAGATTAGCTCAGCGTGATGTGAGGTGATCTCCAACCACGAACGTTGTTTCGTATTATCGGATGTAAACACACGTGCTACAACTCTTCAGAAGATAAGTAATATTTACCAATCCTTCTTTTACGCTCAGAGACTTTTTACCTTGCCGGCCCAAGAGCCAGTTTTGTTATTTGTATTCATTGTAATAATAAAGTATTATTACAACCACTCGCAATCTTCACGTTAATATCTTATTATAATAGAGATTGTGTGTTTTTCTGTCTGTAACCGAAACTACATTACTACTTAAGTCATAATTCCCTTAAGTTATTGACATCACATTCTCAATGATTTCATTTTTATCTAAACCTCAATGATTAATAAAATTGATTTACATTATTAATACTGCTAACCATATCTACATACTAATAACATGCAATTATATTTATATATACAACAAAATAGCGGTTTACAGTGTGGACGGGAATGCTAATTTGCATATTAATATCAAAAATTTGATTTTAATAAATATGTGCTTAGTATTATTGATTTCTAATTGTTTGGTTTTATTTTAATGAATATAAGCAAAAATCTCTTCAATGAATCTTAAATGAAATCCATTAACAAGAAAAAATAACTGTCATTTTATTCTTTACTTCCTCTTTTAACTAAATACTTAAATTAGACAAAATAACAATGAAAGACGAGAGTGATGGAAGAGTAAGTTTCAATTGTTCTATTTATCGATTATACCTGCCCTCTGTTTTAAATCTTTTTATCTGTGTTCTTATTTAGTTTCATTAGCTTTTCTAATTTGATATAATATTTTATAACATTAAAACTTAAATACTTGCACCCGGAGGGTGCATATATTTGCTACTATTTCTAATACATAACATACATATATATATATATATATATATAATATATATATATATATATATATATATGTATATGTATATATATGGGAGTAAATATGGAAATAAATCCGACAATATTAAGAAATTTGAAAAACGAAGTGTTCCAAAAATAAGATGAATTTATTTATCGACGCTTAAACGTTTCGGTTTATTTAAACCTTCATCAGGATGTATTAAGGGGTGAAGAAATTGATGGATGTTTTGTAGATGACAGGAGTTAGAAAAATATAAGATTTTTCTAGATCTCGGCACTTTTATGACACACCTTGTGTTCTGAAAAAAATAACGTTCCATTCATTGTTCATTTCTATCTTGTTAATACAGCTTCAATCGCGATACTTTTATGACACACCCTGTATTCTAAAACAATGAAAGTTCCATTAATTGTTCCTTTCTATCTTGGTAAATTCAGCTTCAATCTCGATACTTTTATGAAACACCTTGTATTCTGAAACAAATTAACGTTCCATTCGTTGTTCATTTTTATCTTGGTAAATACAGCTTCAAACTCGGCACTTTTATGACACACCTTGTATTCTGAAAACAATTAACGTTCCATTCATTGTTCATTTTTATCTTGGTAAATACAGCTTTAAACTCGGCACTTTTATGACACACCTTGTATTCTGAAAAAAATTAACGTTCCATTCGTTGTTCATTTTTATCTTGGTAAATACAGCTTCAAACTCGGCACTTTTATGACACACCTTGTATTCTGAAAAAATTAACGTTCCTTTTAATGTTTCTTTCTATCTTGGTAAATACAACTTCAATCTCGATACTTTTATGACACACCTTGTATTCTGAAAAAATTAACGTTCCATTCAATGTTCCGTTCTATCTTGGTAAATACTGCTTCAATCTCGATACTTTTATGAAACACCTTGTATTCTGAAACAAATTAACGTTCCATTCATTGTTCATTTCTATCTTGGTAAATACAGCTTCAATCTCGATACTTTTTGACACACCTTGTATATGAACATATACCTACTCCACATTTGACTCTAATATAAGTTAGACCCAAAATATAAGTAACAACAAACCTATAAATCTAATATTCCTCTGAGAAATCCAACATTTGAAAAGGCATTGAATGTGCTCAACGTTAAATAGATGTCTCAGTATTTGTGTTGGTAAAAACTTAGTTTTTTTGGCTTCTAACAAAAAACACATCAAAGAGAAAAAACAAACAAATAAAAATAAATTTCTTTTCTTCTCAAATTGTCGCCTCAACAAAAAAAAAACAAAAAACGAACGAAACACCCCCCCCCCCCCCAAAAAAAAAAAAAAACTGAATATTTTTTGCGTTCGAAAATTGGGTTAATCAAATTTAAGAAAGGAAATAAAATTTTAAAAAAAGATTTTGTTTTTATCGAATAAAATAGAATACTATTTTTATTTTTGCAATAATCTTTTTTGTTAGTTTATAAGAAGAAAGGTAAAACCAAACTTACCATCGCACCCATCACCATAACCCTAATAAATAAAAAAAATTGCGATTTTTACAAATCCTAGCATTAACCAAGCACAGTTTAGACTTACAATTAACTTTTATACAGAATCGAAGAAAGTTTTTCTGGCTAAAAATTATATATATATATATATATATATATATATATATATATATTATATAATATACCAAGCGTGTTGGTAAATCCTCGCGGTGAGAAAAATCCAGCAAATAGTTTGATTGTAAAAATATACTACCAACATCAACCGGGGAGAAAATAATTTTTGGAAAAAAGAAAAGACCAAGATAGTCAGCAAATAATTGTTGTTGGTACAACAAAAATAATCTATTGGTACAATATTTGGCCAAAAGAAAAAACAATTTATATGTATATATATGTATATAAGATATATATATATTCATATAACCGCTAGGAGAATAAGCTAATAAGTAAAAAATGCTCAATACCTAAGTAGAGCAAATAAGTAGAGTCAGATCTTAGCCCTGAAGAGCATTAAGCGAAACTAATAGTAGGTTCGTCTGACTCATTAGATTTATCTTATATATATATATATATATATATATATATATATATATATATATTCCTTGTTGGGATACCAAGTTTCTTGGTACAAGGTGATTCTAGGTTTGAAAGAAAAAATATACAAATATCTGCCCTGGGGGCGAGTAGAAATACTTGGAAATGTGAACTGAATTTGGCAGTCTCAACAAAATAAAAACGTGGTCTGACGAAACTCAGTGGGCCTCAGATAGCCACGAGTGGAAATGGTCCATAATCACGATACCCATGGTATTTAAGGCCTTTTTATTCACAGATATATGAGTATAGATAAAAGGATATGAAAACAACACAATATGCTGTTAAAGTGAAAACCTTTTATATCATATTCATAGCTAATATTGAACAATATTTCGATTTATAAAAATCAT
>CM042175.1:1567949-1570449 GCA_023376005.1 Doryteuthis pealeii
GGTTGGTTGGTTGGTTGGTTGGTTGATTAGATGGTTGGTTGGTTGGTTGGGTGATGGGTTGGTTGGTTGGTTTTGGTTGGTCGGCTTAATGGGTTTCGCGCATGAAGAAAGAATGAGTAGTTGAACAGAAAAAACAGGGAGATGGTTGGGGGTATTTACCGCTCATCCCACGTATGAGGGTATGACACAAGGATATTTTTATGTGGCATCACCCACGAGTAGAAGCTCATAGGTGATAGGTGCAAAAAATGCGTTGATCCCATCGGCATTCAGCCTCGAAGAGGGGCCTCGGTCACTGGGCAATAAACCCAGCCTTGCCCCTTTAAATCAAGGGGGCAAGTATTGCCTTGGAGGATAGCCCCCTGGGATCAAGGATGTTTAACATTCCTTAACCAGTCCAGGGCCAAAGCCACTATACACGGGCCCCGGAGGAGATGGTTGAACTGTGAGGAAGAATATCAAGAGATGGAGAGAATGCATGAAGATGAAAGAAGACGGTTGGTTAGTTGGATTTAAGGGCATGTCAACCCATTGGGTCATTTTATGCTAAAAATGGGTCCCTAACACGTACTGCTACTCCAGGTCAGAGTAAACATGGGAGTGATTGGAATGATTGGATACTCCACATTCCCCGACCTATAGAATGGGAACCTCAGTATCATATAGAGTTTAACGTCATACCTAGGACATCAAGACCCTCAGTCACAGCCTTCTAGCACATATATGATAAAATTGTTGCAGTTTGCCATAAGGGCAATAGGGTTGGGACAATCATGTAGGTGCTAGAGCTTGACGTGACCAGCCGATTGATCGGAGGGCCTGAGTAAGTGCCAAAGTAAAGTGATGCATATCATGGCCTGCTCGGACAACAGGATTCCATTAAGCATCATATGATGAAGGGGGGCTTCGTCCAGGATTTGAACTCGGGTTGACGAGTCCATTTCCTACAACTCTACCCAGTACACTACCGCGCTCGCCTGATATCCTTTTTTATAGTATGACAAGAAGAGAGTAAGTTAAAAGGAGTCGAATTCTGTTTTTCATTTATTGAAGAGTTACAAGAAAGCAAAGGGAGTTAATTGAAATAAATCACTAAATAGGGCTGAGCCTATTCTAGCACTGACCACCCCAAGCGGAGATTTACGAGATTTAAATTTAGAGTTTTCCTTCTCCTAGACTGGTTGCCTAACCAAGGTTAAAGAGCTCAGTCTGCCCTACTATTTACCCATAGCTTGAGGTAGAATAGTTGGATTCATACATTTCCCAAGGATATTAGCGCTATGTAAACTGTTGCTTCGTCCAGGATTTGAACTCCACGAGTCCATTTCCTACAACCCCGCACGCTCCTGATATCTGTTTTTATAGTGCTAGTACAAAATAAAAATCGCCCTCCGGAAAATATTGCATGTTCAAATTTTCAGTGTATTTATTGAATAAATACACTCAAAATTTGAACATCCAAAAAATCGTAGAATAAATGTTATTCTATGTTATGACGATTTTGGGTAATGTGACGTAAGCAGTGACGTAATTTTTGTTACAGACAAAAACCGGAAGCGAATCTCCATTATTAATAGATGACAAGAAGAGAGTAAGGTAAAAGGAGTCGAATTCTGTTTTTCATTTATTGAAGAGTTGCAAGAAAGCAAAGGGAGTTAATTCGAAGGATTTTTTATTAAAAAAAAAAAAAAAAAAAGAGGCTTAGACGCAAATAACAGAGAGAATAAATATAGTTTACTGCAGTGAGGTATGATGAGCTTTTGAATGCGGAGCGGGTGGGGGGTGTAGGTTTGAATTGCATGCGTGTCTCTTTTTATAGTATGACAAGAGGGCGGGGGGGTAAGGTAATGGGTGTGGCGCAAGAAGTGCACATGTGTGCAATCAATTACTTTTTTTTTCTTCCCCCTGAATTATAAAGGAGTTGGGTGTCACCCCGATCCTGTCAAAAAAAAAACAAAAAACAAAAAAAAAACAGTGACGGAAAAATGAAGAGAAAGTACCAAAGACGGCATATTTTTCTTATCTTATCTTCGAGACAGTCTTGGTATTTTCTTATTAGCCAATTCTTCTTCTCGTTTTTTTTTTTTACAGAGGGTCTCGCCGAATTTCTTGATTATTCAGCTATTCATTTGATATGTAATTAGCTTCGTGGTGTATAAAAAACAGTTCTCAGCTATTTTAACCCAAATAATTTCATCATTACACACACACACACACACACACACACACACACACACACACACACACACACACACACACACACATATATATATATATATATATATATATATATATAAGGAATAGAAAAGTTGCAGAAACACCCACAACCTATCAAATATCGGACATATTCTGCCAAAATAATAACCCAATGCCTGAAGAAGACAACAGATCAGAAACACGTGTCTGGTTTGTAAGATAAAAAGAATTAAGGAGCGTTAAGGAGCGGTGTTTTAACTATTAAATACATACATTTGTTTATATATTTTACGATCACCAGAGA
>CM042175.1:1575449-1577949 GCA_023376005.1 Doryteuthis pealeii
ATAGATAGATAGACATGAACATAGATAGATAGATAGATACGGACTGAAACAGATAGATAGATAGATAGATAGATAGATATGAACAGAGATAGTTAGATAGATAGACATGAACATAGGTAGGTAGATAGATAGATAGATAGACATGAACATAGATAGATAGATAGATAGATAGATAGATAGATACGGACTGAAAGATAGATAGATAGATAAATAGATAGATAGATATGAACATAGATAGTTAGATAGATAGACATGAACATAGATAGATAGATAGATAGATAGATAGATAGATGAACATAGATAGATAGATAGATAGATAGATAGATATGAACATAGATAGATAGATAGATAGGTAGATAGATAGATAGATAGATCGATCGATCGATCGATAGATAGATAGATAGATGAAAAGACTGATTAATCTGAATGCAAAATTCAATGGTTCTAAAAGGATTTAGTCTGTTTAGTTTCAGACAAATTCCTTAATATTATTTCCTTTCTTTTCTTTTTTTTTTTTTTAAGAAATGTCCGATAAGAAATACCTGAAAAAGGCCGGAGAACACATCGGCTGAAATGTTGTGTGCATAACAATAAAGATGAGAACTATAGTCAGAATAATCCAAATAATTCATATTTACTGTTTAATAGTCGGGCAGACTTAGTTGGTATTTGTTGGCGAGAGACGTTTTGTATTTCTTCTGACATTTCATCATTTACAAAATTAATTATCAACTAACGACTTAAAATCTACGTGATAATCTTCTTATAATGGAGATTGTGGTTTTTCTGTCTGTAACCGAAACTATTCCACTTCTCAAGTGACAATTACCTTAGTTATTTATGTCACATTCTCCATGATTTTATTTTTATTTAAACCTCAATTATTAATAAAATTGTTTTACATTATTAATACTGTTAACCATATCTACATACTGTTAACATACAATTGTATTTATATACAACAAAATATCGGTTTACAATGTGAACGGGAAGGCTAATTTGCATATTGATATTAAAATTTGATTTTAATAAATATGTTTAGTATTATTGATTTCTAATTGTTTGGTTTTATATTAATGAATATGAGCAAAAATCTCGGGGATAAATCTTAAAAGAAATCCATTAAAAATAAGAAATAACTGTAATTTTATTCTTTACTTCCTATTTTTACTAAATAGTCAAATTAGAAACAATTAGCAATGAAAGACGGAAGTGATGGACGAGTAAGTTCCAGTTGTTCTATGTTTCAAATCTTTTTATCTGCATTCTTATTTAGTTTCATTAGCCTTTCTAATTTGATATAATATTTTATTACATAAAAACTTAAATACTTGCACCCGGAGGGTGCATATATTTGCTAGTAATAATAATATTAATAATAAAGTTTTGTATCTATAACACATCCAAAATGTCACATTACACTGTGACTTTTATAAAAAAAAACAAAAAAAAAAACTAAAAAAAAACTAATGAGCATTTAAACTGTTATCCTAAAATAAGGTTTTAATGCCCGCAATGTTGTTACATTATTTTAATATTGCACTACTTTTCGCTCTATCATCCCATTTTATACCACAAATAGCACGAAGACAGCGCATGTAAAAGGCGTCAAGCTGGTTTATGTATAAAATAGACAAATGAAATACACCACCAGCAATCAAATTTTGCTTTTTTCTAAATATGTTGCTTTAATTTTTTTTGTCACGTGCTTCATTATTACAATAAAATGGTAATATCTATTAATAATGGAGATTCGATCTCTATTTATCTGTAACTGAAACTACGTCACTTCTTCCGTCATTTCAGTCATTTCTGGAATTGAGTAAGATAATCAACGAGTACTCAATTTATAGTCAATATCGTTACTAAATGAGATAAAGAACAACACTGTATTATATATACTCATAACTTAAGTGTTCAGCATTTTACGGCCCACAAAAAAAAAAAAAAAAAAAAAAGGTTTTGACTCGGTTGGTATTTGTTGGCGAGAGACGTTTTGTATTTCTTCTAACATTTCATCATTTACAAAATTAATTATCAACTAAAGTCTTAACATCTACGTGATAATAATAATAATAATATTAATAATAAAGTTTTGTATCTATAACACATCCAAAATGTCACATTACAGTGTGACTTTTATCAACAAAAAAAAAAAAAAAAAAAAAAAACTAATGAGCATTTAAACTGTTATCCTAAAATACAATTACTGGATTTCATCATTTACAAAATTACTTATCAACTCACGGGCCGTGTTAGCTCAGTCGGTAGAGCGTTCGGCTAGAAACCACAAGGTTCCTAGTTCGATACCGGTCCTCGCCATCTCAGCGTTAAGAGTAGTACGGGGATCTGTGCGGTAAAGTAAGGAGCTGATGGTAGGTGTGGCGCTCCACCTCAGATGCTAAAAAACAATCTCCTTGGTCTAGCGCTAGTGAAAAGGGGATTGACTCCCTCGCTGATTCGCTGATACCGACATTAGGCCGCTCCGACGACTTTACTT
>CM042175.1:1587949-1592949 GCA_023376005.1 Doryteuthis pealeii
CGACTTTCAAAGTTGATGTACACTAGGGTAGCTCGATTTTTGACTTTTTAAAAATATCAAATTGTCCATCTATGCGAAAGTTATGTATTTGTATACTAAATACTGATACTAAAAATTAGATCTTTTACTTGCAACATTGTTTGAGGAAATAGCATTAAAGATCGTCTGTTACAACTTAATTAATGAGGTAAAAAGCAGCATATCAGAGGTGTTGATGGAAAGTGGGTGGAGCACATTTTCAATTTGAATTCTATTCATATTTAATTCGTTTTATCTTATTATAATGGAGATTGTGTGTTTTTCTTTCTGTAACCGAAACTATATTACTACTCAAGTCACAACTCCCTTAGTTATTGACATCACATTCTCAATGATTTTATATTCATTTTAACCTCAATTATTAATAAAATTGTTTTACATTATTAATACTGTTAACCATGTCTACATACTAACAACATGCAATTGTATATATATATATATATATATATATAATATTATATATATATATATATATATACAACAAAATAGCGGTTTACAGTGTGAACGGAAAGGCTAATTTGCATATTGATATTTAAAAAAATCGAATTTAATAAATATGTGCTAAGTATTATTGATTTCTAACTGTTTGGTTTTATTTTAATGAATATAAGCAAAAATCTCTTCAATGAATCTTAAATGAAATCCATTAACAAGAAAAAATAACTGTCATTTTATTCTTTACTTCCTATTTTAACTAAATATTTAAATTAGAAAAAATAACAATGAAAGACGAGAGTGATGGAAGAGTAAGTTTCAGTTGTTCTATTTTTCGATTATACCCCCCTCTGTTTCAAATCTTTTTATCTGCATTCTTATTTAGTATCATTAGTCTTTCTAATTTAATATAATATTTGATTACATTAAAACTTAAATACTTGCACCCGGAGGGTGCATATATTTGCTAGTTTTAATAAAATAAATTAACTTTTCTGATTTAAATTTTGAAAACTGTAAATTTTCTAACCAATTTCTCGGCTAAATCTTGCGAAAACGAGGATTTTTAGTGCATTTTAGTAGACGATCTTTGATGCTATTTCCTCAAACAATGGTGCAAATAAAAGATCTAATTTTGGTATCAATATTCAGTATAGTAAAGTAAGTAAAGTCGACGGGGCGGCCTAACGTCGGTATCAGCCAGTCAGCGAGGGACTCTATCCCTTTTCAATAGCGCTAGACCAAGGAGATTGTTTTAGCATCTCAGGTGGAGCGCCACACCTACCATCAGCTCCTTACTTTACCGCACAGATCCCTGTGCTACTCATACGCTGAGTTGGCGAGGACCGGTATCGAACTAGGAACATTGTGGTTTCTAGCCGAACGCTCTACTGAATGTGATAATTTTAAAAAGTGAAAAATCGACCTACCCTAATATACATAGTTTTATATTAGATACTATTTCTCTGAATGTTTGAGATGAGGCTTGAAGATTAGTATTATCTGTGTTATTCGGACTATTTTCCCCATCTACATTTTTACTTGTACAACGTTTCGGTCGATATAGCCTCTGGCCTTCTTCAGGTATTTCTTGTCGGATTGGGAAGCTTCTCGGACTCAGGAACCTTCTTTTCGAACTCCAATTGGACACATGGCCTAGTGGATAAGATAGTTAGGTTAAGACAGTTCTAAGTGACAATTATCTCTAGATCCTGAGTTCAATCCTGAGTGAAGGCAGTTAGAAAAATAAGTAACACAACTCCTACCCCAGCTATGGTTAGCGGAATGAGAACAGGATACCCCTGTGGAATAAATAAAGGGTTAGGTTCAAAGTTCCGTGATGGCTCCCGATTACGACAAGAAAGTTCCCGAGTTCGAAAAGAAGGTTCCCGAGTCCGAGAAGGTTCCCGAGTCCGACAAGAAATACCTGAAGAAGGCCGGAGGGCATATCGGCCGAAACATTGTACAAATAACAATGAAGATGGGGACAATAGTCCGAATAACGCAGATAATACTAATTTTATATTAGAGTTTTAAAATATTCTACGAGCTTAAAAGCCGCACAATGGGGTGGCCATTAAGGCAGATAGTGTGGCCCAAAAATGACACTTTATGCGGTTGGTTAATTGGTTGGTTGGATTTTACGGCATGTATGCACCCTTCTCGAATTCCTTCTAAGAAAGCAGAAAACAGAATAACAAGATAAACATTTTTGACTGTATTCATAAAATGACACTTGATGTGAATAATTTTGATATTTCGGACTGTTGTCCTCATCTCCATTGTGTTATGTGTAGAAAGTTTTGTAGAAAAAACAACAAGATGTTTAAAGTTTTGCTGACAGAAATCTGTTTCGACCATATGAAGAGGTCGTTATCAAAGGAACATTGTAAACGGAAAAACGAAATAAATATATCATTAATCCCGAGGCACAGAACGCTCTCGATCAGTACCGGAATTTTCAAATAATTTTTTAAAAATTCGTATTTTATTTTAAAAATAAAATAAATTTTATTTTTAAAGATTATAAGCATTTTTATCATTAAAAAAACTCAAAAGAGTTTGCAGTAAAGGTGTTTAAAAATATCAAAAAGTTCAGGAAAATGTTCCGGTTACAAAAGAAAGTTTTAAAAAGTTTTTTACTGATCGAGAGCGTTTTGTGCCTCGTGATTAATGATATATTTATTTCGTTTTTCCGTTTACAATGTTGCTTTGATAAAGACCGCATATGGTCGAAACAGATTTCTGTCAGCAAATCTTTAAACATTTTCTACAAAACTTTCTACACATATTGTTGGATTCATATCCATTTTACCTTTCATTGTGTTATGTATAAACACAATGTTCAGACCACTGTAACCTCGTGCCTTGTTTAAGTGGGTTTTTTTTTATTAACTTAAAATATGTGATCATCAAAAGATAACCTTGAATTCAAACGTGGTTTCGGAGCTAAAAATATCGTTACCACTAGTTCAAGGGACTCCAAGGGTTGACATGAATAATTTTGATATTTCGGGCTCTTGTCCTCATCTTTATTGTTCAGGTCACTGTAAGTCATCATCAGACTAATCCCATTTCCGGCCAATAAGTCTGGTGGCATTTATGCTACTTGGAGCCCCTTGTGGAGTACCCCTTCATCACCATTGCTCCTTGCTCCACTGTAACCCCGAGTGGTAGTACCTGTTAGAGTCCCATCTATGAGTTAGATAGAAACAAATGTGTTTATAAAAAAATGAGTATCCATTAAGAATGAATTCATTTCAAAACTTTATCGGTATTAAATGACCAACTGAAACATTGTGAAACTCGAGTAGGTTTCTATTATATCCATTTTATGATATATATATATTATATATATATATATATATATATATATGGAGAAAGGTAGACAAACACGGAATCTGGATGTTTATTGTCGACGATGCAACGTTTCGGTCTTTTAATTAGACCATCTTCAGGACTTGGATATAGTAATTGCTTCAATGATGGACATTCTCAAAATGGTCTAATTAAGAGACCGAAACGTTGCATCGTCGACAATAAACATCCAGTTTCCATAACATCCCGTGTTTATCTACCTTTCTCCACATACTGTCGGATTAACCTCCTCACATTTCTCCCATATATATATATATATATATATGTATATATATACCTCAGACGCAAAAACAATCTCCTTGGTTTAGCGCTAGTGAACAGGGGATAGACTCTCTCGCTGTCAGACATTAGGCCGCCCCGGCGACTTTATTTACTTTTATAGAATAATTAGACTATAATTAATATTAATTATAGTATATTCATATCAGTCTACCTATCTATCTATCTCAGACTAAAACATAGCACATCTTTTTTCTCTAAGTTTATGTAGAGACCAACGTGTCTTGCTGCTTGCTTCAGGCTATGTACAGAGATTCAGCTTGAACAGGTGTATTTCTAAGAAACACTAAATCAGTCTTAAACAGTTTCCATAAGATATTTTAAAGATCTTTGTCGCCATTTTAGGATGCAGATGAGAGAACTTAACAGTAGAAATCCCGTGTGTTCCTGGGTGCAGAATCCTTGGTTGTTCCTTAGTGTTAGGTAGAATCCTTTGCTTGTTCCTCTGTTTTACTTAGTGTTGGGTTGAATCCTTTGGCTGTTCCACGGTGTAGCTTAGTGTTGGGTAGAATCCTTTGATGTTACATACTCATACACATATACCCATGTTGGGTACATACACAAATGTTCTTTTACTGGAGAGAGGGGAGAGATAGACACAGGTAGATAGAGAGATGCATAACTTACTTCTTTGGACATTGGTGATCTCTAGTCATTTCTATTCTTTCTCGATGACTTCTATTTCTCTGTTTTTGCTGGTTGGTCGTCCTTGATTCATTTCTTCTTCTAGGTCAGTCTTGTTGCCAAGACATTCATCAACCACAAAACCATATTATTTATTTAAACTTTTATTTACTTAACTAAACATCTTCCTCTAACTAAACACATCGCGCGTGTGCAAGTGAGCCCCAGCTAAGGCAGATATGCCTTCTCTGCCTGACGTCCAAGCTGGAACTGAGACCCAACCAGGTCCCACGTGACTTCACGTATTTCGCGGGCTTTCTGTAATATTCCATGGAAAGTAACGCCCGTGACATGAAAGGGGCCATCCCTTCAGAAATACAGGGGATTGACAATAATCTTATGCAACCGCATAGATTATGCAACAGAGAGTCTTTGGTTGCATATCCGTTCGTCCGTGCTAATGAACGGCTTTCCAGCAAAGATGTCTATCCTCTTTTCGCTAACGCTAGACCAAGGAGATTGTGTATGCGTCTCAGATGGAGCGCCACACCTACCACCAGCTTCACACCTAACATTGTCAATTGACACAAGCTAACCAACGGGCGCACCCATTCTCATGTTTTTTTTTTTATTTTCGGAACGACGCAATATAACTGCCGAGGCTTTGCGAGTATGGGGGTGGGGGTGACTTCTAAATACTGTCAAAATAAATTAAATATTGTTTACCCTAGTATCCTCGCTTGAGA
>CM042175.1:1597949-1610449 GCA_023376005.1 Doryteuthis pealeii
CCTATCTATCAATCTTAATCTTCCCCCCTCTCTCTCTCTCTCTCTCTCTCTCTCTATATATATAATATATATATATATATATATATATAATATATATATATATATATATATATACCAAGCGTGTTGTAGATCCTTGCGGAGAGAAAAAACCCGGCAGAGAGTTTCATTGTAAAAATATACTACCAAACATCAACCAGGAAGAAAAAAATTTTGAAAAAAGAAAAGACCAAGATATTCGTACCAACAAAAAATAATCTATTGGTATAGTATTTGGCCAAAAGAAAAAACAATTTATATGTATATATAGGTATATAAGATATATATATATATTCATATAACCGCTAGGAGAAGCTAATTTGTAAAAAGTGCTCGATACCTAAGTAGAGCCAAGTAATAAGGATACTTCACACTAAAAATGTTGTCAGAGCCTGGCACAGACTCAGATAGATAGAAACAGCCTTATACATAAATAGTAGGTTCGTCTGACTCAGTAGATATAATATATATATATAATATATATATATATATATATATATATATATATATATATATAAGGCTGTTTCTATCTATCTGAGTCTGTGCCAGGCTCTGACAACATTTTAGTGTGAAGTATCCTTTGCTTAAAGGAGAAAATTGCAACCATTACATTTATAGGACGACAGACGCTTTTAAATAAATGATTAGACCAAGTAAGCAATAAGACAAATCCAAAAATGGTAGAATGAATAATTAATTTTTACATGGAATACTTTCGTCGAACTCTGATATCGTTTTACACGTAACCAATGAAAAGAATCAAAACAACTATTAGGTTTTTGTTTGGTTATTCGTTTAGTGGCATTTCAACTGGGTATGGGTTATTTATTGCCGAACATTCAATCCAAAAATTCCCCAACCCCTTTTTATCATATGGATGCTAGAAGGCGGTGACTGAGGGTCTATATGTCCTGGGAATGACGTTAAACTCTATCTGATGGTGGGGTTCCAGTTTTGGAGGTTTGGGGAATGTGCAGCACCCCTTCATCACCATTGCTCTCTGGTCCACTTTGACCCGGAGTGGTAGTACCTGTTAGGGTCCCATCTATGGGTAAATAGAAAAAATGAGTTTATAAACAAAATTGTATTATTCATTAAAAATGCAATTATTTCAAAACTTTGTCAGCATTAAACATTTTTTTTACCAATTGAAGTATTCGGCATAAAATGACCCAAGGGGTTGACATGCCGTAAAACCCAACCAACCAACCAATCAATTCAAAAATCCTTCAATATTAGCGAACCAACTCCCACTCCCTTTTCTTTTCCTCCGTCAGATGCAGACTGCGGCGTTAGAATACACTGATCGCACCTCTGCAGAGGGGTAAACTTTTCCCAATGGGATCACCTGTTGGTCGTGGGTGTGGAGACGTGATGCTTAAGGATGGAATCCTGGTGGCTGAGCAGTCCATGACATGCAACATTCCACTTTGGTGCTTCCTTAGGCTAGACGAGCGGTCGGAGAGGACAGCTCCGATCAATCGGCTGGTCATATCAAGCCCTAGTACCTATATGATTGTCCCAGGCTTATTAAATTTATGGCAAGCCCCAACCCTTTTTATCATATGGGTACAAGAAGGCGGTGGCTGAGGATCATCCTGTCCTGGGAATGACGTTAAACTCTATCTGATTGTGAGGTTCCACTTCTGGAGGTCAGGGGAATGTGGAGCACCTCTTCATCACCATTGCTTCATGGTCAACTCTGACCGGGAGTGGTAGTACCAATCCTTCTGCACAAGCAGGATGCGACACAAGGTCATTTTCTTAAGCGGAGTTTAACAGGTTTGAATTCAGAGTTTTCCTTCTCCTAGACTTGTTACCTAGCCAAAGTTAAAGAGTCCAGTCTGCCCTGCTTCTAAAGTTCCTAAGTATTTGTAACTTTTTCTTTCTCAAAGTGTTCTTACATTGTCTTGATTTGTAGTTGTTTTCCTTTCATTGTGTTGTAAAGTCGGCTACTTGACTTCAATGAAACCACAGACAGGTGTATATAAAAATATGACTCGTGTTTATTTTCTTCAGTTTGTGGGTGGTCAGGGGCGCAGAGTATTCCAATGAAAATTCCCGAGCAGGTTGGTGAAGGGCGGCGACGAGTGTTCATAATGGAGATGCCCAGGGTGTTTGTGACGGGAAGCGACGATGTTATGCCCACGGCTGCTCACTCCGGACTGACTGGCCTTCGAGATCCACTAACCTTTATATACAATAAATATGCCCACGCATTTTTTAAAATCGTTTGATCTGATAACGGACAGACTTCCTTTTTTTTAATATATATATTTCTTTATCTTTCTCTCCGCCTGCTCACCGGAAGAGGAGTCTTCCGTTTTCCTTTTTTAGAAATAATCTTCTTCATCTTCTCCCTGCTTCTTGACCGGAAGACATCTCCTCCCTTTTTTAATATATATATATATATATATATATATATATATATGTGTGTGTGTGTGTGTGTGTGTGTAAAAAATGGAAATTGGAAATGAATCCGACAATATGAGGAAGAATGAATAAAGAAAAGAAAGAATAGAATGGATAATAAAAGATGAATTTAATCAATATCACTTACACATGTGTTTCGGTCAGTTCATCTGTGTGAAAATATTTCGCACACAGAGAAGATTCGACCTTCATCAGAGTGAAATTTTATTTATTTTATTTATACATTCAAAATAAAATTCCACTCTGATGAAGGTCGAATCTTCTCTGTGTGCGAAATATTTTCACACAGATGAACTGACCGAAACACATGTGTAAGTAATATTGATTAAATTCATCTTTTATTATCCATTCTATTCTTTCTCTTCTTTATTCATTCTTCCTCATATATATATATATATATATATATATATATATATATATATATATATATATTTCTCTTTCTCTTTATATATATATATATATTTCTCTCTCTCTTATATATATATTTCTCTTATCATATATATATATTATATATATATATATATATATATATATATATATATATATATATATATATATCTTATCTTTCTCTTTGTCTCTTGACCGGAAGATTTCTCTTCCGTTGCACGATATGCAACAATTGTTTCTGTAAACCATTTTGCATCGAAAGTCATTTCCTTATTCTATAACCCATATTTCTGAGTTCCTCTCTTGTTTATGTTAAGAAGCGTCCTCAGTATCTTACAAGGGAGACTATTAAGATATTTTTCAAATTATTAGATTTATGGGCCATATGACCTTTAGGCACCCCTTTTGCTTTGCTGATTCATAAGGACATTTTTTTCATTTACACCGTCAACATCCGTGTTAAGTATCTAACCACCATCGTTGGCCAGTTGAAAAGGACTTAAAGTAAGTCCTGAGCTATAGATTCCTTTGGTAAGTGGATAAGTCCTGAGCTATAGAATTCCTTTGGTAAGTGAATAAGTCCTGAGCTATAGATTCCTTTGGTAAGTGGATAAGTCTGAGCTATAGATTCCTTTGGTAAGTGGATAAGTCCTGAGCTATAGAATCCTTTGGTAAGTGAATAAGTCCTGAGCTATAGATTCCTTTGGTAAGTGGATAAGTCCTGAGCTATAGATTCCTTTGGTAAGGGGATAAGTCCTGAGCTATAGAATCTTTGGTAAGTGGATAAGTCCTGAGCTATAGATTCCTCCTGAGCTATAGATCCTTTGGTAAGTGAATAAGTCCTGAGCTATAGATTCCTTTGGTAAGTGGATAAGTCCTGAGCTATAGATTCCTTTGGTAAGTGAATAAGTCCTGAGCTATAGATTCCTTTGGTAAGTGAATAAGTCCTGAGCTATAGATTCCTTTGGTAAGTGAATAAGTCCTGAGCTATAGATTCCTTTGGTAAGTGAATAAGTCCTGAGCTATAGGTAAGTGAATAAGTCCTGAGCTATAGATTCCTTTGGTAAGTGAATAATCCTGAGCTATAGATTCCTTTGGTAAGTGAATAAGTCCTGAGCTATAGATTCCTTTGGTAAGTGAATAAGTCCTTGAGCTATAGATTCCTTTGGTAAGTGAATAAGTCCTGAGCTATAGATTCCTTTGGTAAGTGAATAAGTCCTGATGAATAAGTCCTGAGCTATAGATTCTTTGGTAAGTGAATCCTGAGTATAGATCCTTTGGTAAGTGAATAAGTCCTGAGCTATAGATTCCTTTGGTAAGTGAATAAGTCCTGAGCTATAGATTCCTTTGGTAAGTGAATAAGTCCTGAGCTATAGATTCCTTTGGTAAGTGAATAAGTCCTGAGCTATAGATTCCTTTGGTAAGTGAATAAGTCCTGAGCTTAGATTCCTTTGGTAAGTGAATAAGTCCTGAGTATAGATTCCTTTGGTAAGTGAATAAGTCCTGAGCTATAGATTCCTTTGGTAAGTGAATAGTCCTGAGCTATAGATTCCTTTAAGTGAAAATAAGTCCTGAGCTATAGATCCTTTGTAAGTAAATAAGTCTTGAACTATAGAATCCTTTGTTAATGAATAAGTCCTAAGTTTTGGAATCCTACGTAGTGTCAAAGGTCCTATGATCCGTCGTCCACGAAAGCTGAAGGCAATATGCGTAGGTATGACCAGAACAGCCAGTATAAGTAACAATATCAGCAGCAGAACACTGCCAGTGATTGGACAAGAAGTTGGTCACATGGTTGTCGGTGAGTCTATAAGTACAAGTGGCTATCTGGTACACACCTTATATCGAAAAAAAAACAACAATCCGGCTGTTTGTTAACATACGATTTTTAGAGTTTTTTTTAATTATAAAACTAACCCCTAACCCTAACCCCTAACCCCTAACCCTTAACCCTAACCCCTAACAAAGAACCGGATGTTGACGGTGTAAATGAAAAAAAATGTACTTATGAATCAGCAATTTTTCCAATTATTAGATTTCTTGGGCCATATGACCTTTAGGCACCCCTTTTGCTTTGCTGATTCAAAAGGACATTTTTTCATTCACACCGTCAACATCCGGTTGTTTGTTAGGGGTTATGGTTAAGGGTTAGGGTTGGGGGATAGGGGTTAGGGTCGAGGGTTAGGGGTTAGGGTTAGGGGTTAGTTTTATAACTAAAATAAAACCTCTAAAAATCGTCTGTTAACAAACCGGATGTTGACGGTGTAAATGAAAAAATGTCCTTTTGAATCAGCAAAGCAAAAGGGTGCCTAAAGGTCATATGATCTAAGAAATCTAAAAATTGGAAAAATTGCTGATACATAAGTAGATTTTTTTCATTTACACCGTCAATATCCGGTTGTTTGTTAACAGACGATTTTTAGAGTTTTTTTTTAATTATAAAACTAACCCCTAACCCTAACCCCTAACCCTAACCCCTATCCCCTAACAAACAATCGTTGACGGTTTAAATGAAAAAGAATGTACTTATGAATCAGCAAAGCAAAAGGGGTGCCTAAAGGTCATATGGTCCGATTTCTTCTATAGATTTCAAGAAGTTTTCTCGTTCTTCTGTGGTCACCCTTTCTTATTTTTTGTTTCATCTCCCTTTTCCTTGATGGTGTCTCCTTCCTAGCTATCTGTAGTACCTAATGCTTAAGGGTAAGGTTAACTCAAATCTTTTCAGACCTTATTTTTCCAATGCAAGTAGCATTGGGGAACACGAACATTTTTTTGGTGAATAGGTAGTAAAAAAAAAGTAAAAAAACTGGTCATCTCAAAAGTATAAATATAATCTATATAATTCACTTTTTTCAGATCTTATTTTTCTGAAGCAGGTCTCATTGGGGAACAAGAAAAAATACCAAAAATCAGGGAATTAACCGAATTTAATGAAATTTTCAGTGTTAATATATTAATGAATAAAAGATATAATGCACCAGTTATTTTATGTAAAAACTTTTACATTTATCAGGTCAGTTAACTTTAAACCACGTACGTTTAAAAAAATACATTTAACGCCCTAAGTTGGTTGTTTTCTTTCAAGGAACACCACCGAGACGACATAGCTGGGGACGTTGTTTTAATAGTCACCGGGTAGCAATTTCTGAGGCAGGAGACCGGGACGCTCTTCCTCATAAATTACCACTCTTCCTAATCAAACCCAATTTGGGAGGCTGGAGAACAGCTTTAAGGAAGTTTAGAAAGGAACAAGTCATTGTGTCCCGATTACGCATTGGTCATACAAGACTAACGCACTCCTATATACTCAAACAAGAACAACAACCACAATGTGAAACATGTCAAACACCTTTGACTGTCAAACACTTATTCATGGAATGCAGGTTTCTTGCTCACATCAGAAACTGTTATTTAATGCAAACAATATGAAAGATCTATTTGAAAATGTCAACATAGAAGACATTCTGTCCTTTTTTAAGGAAATAAAATTCTACCATAGAATATAGGCATGAACCTAATCAATACCATACAACATGATCCCCAATGATACTAACACATTGTTAAAACCAATTACTAAAAAGTATAAATATAAATACACGATATGTATTACTTCCTAACCGTTAAGCATGACATAACCCCAGACGGGCTGATATGCCTTTGGATGAAATAAAATTATA
Organism: Doryteuthis pealeii; assembly: GCA_023376005.1. NCBI lineage: Eukaryota > Metazoa > Mollusca > Cephalopoda > Myopsida > Loliginidae > Doryteuthis > Doryteuthis pealeii. The sequence goes on from CM042175.1 coordinate 1,604,483, forward strand.
CCATAGAATATAGACATGAAACAAATCAATACCATACAACATAATCCCAATAATGCTAAACACATTGTTAAAACCAATTACTAAAAAGTATAAAATATAATACACGATATGTATTACTTCCTAACCGTTAAGCATGACATAACCCCAGACGGGCTGATATGCCTTTGGATGAAATAAAATTACCATAGAATATAGACATGAAACAAATCAATACCATACAACATAATCCCCAATAATGCTAACACATTGTTAAAACCAATTACTAAAAAGTATAAATATAAATACACGATATGTATCACTTCCTAACCGTTAGGCATAACATAACCCCAGACGGGTTGATATGCTGTTAAAATCAATCCACCAACCATTTTTCAGACCTTATTTTGGACTTAACTCGATGATTCAATTTTAACTGCGGATCTGACCATTTTGGGGGAAATTCTTGGATGCCGTCTACTGCCGCTAACGATGCTTAAGTGTGTTCTATAAAAACCCGTCCACAAATATCTTTCTCTGTCCATCGACAAAAATATCGACGCGTATTCGTCGCGAAAATTCCCAAACACAATTTTGTAGAGCCTCTTGCAGCTTCAGGAATAGTTCTTGGACTCGGATTAGCCAAATTATGTCTTGCTTTAAGAATACTCCAAGAAGATCGACGTCATTTTTGGATAGAGATTTTTTTAAAGAGCAAAAACCCAGATTTTAAACCGGTCATCTTCTTTTGATTTTTTTTGAGATGAGGCTTGATAATTAGTATTTTGGAGATTATTCGGACTAATGTCCTCATCTTTATTGTTATCTGCACCATTTCTCCCAATTGTTGAGATGAGGTTTGATAATTATTCTTATTTGGATTATTCAGACTATTGTCCTCATCTTTATTGTTATCTACACTATTTCTCTGAATTTTTTAGATGAGGCTTGATAATTAGTATTATTGGAGATTATTCGGACTATTGTCCTCATCTTTATTGTTATCTACACTATTTTTCTGAATTTTTTAGATGAGGCTTGATAATTAGTATTATTTGTATTATTCGGACTATTGTCCTCATCTTTATTGTTATCTAAACTATTTCTCTGAATTTTTTAGATGAGGCTTAATAATTAGTATTATTTGGATTATTCGGACTATTGTCCTCATCTTTATTGTTATCAGCACCATTTCTCTTAATTGTTGAGTTGAGGCTTGATGATTAGTATTATTTGGATTATTGCCTTCATCTTTATTGCTATCAGTAGAACGTTTCGGCCGATGGGCCCCTGACCAGGACTGAACCTGCAGTCTAGAGATAACTGACACTTAGAACTGTCTTAACCCAACAACTTTATCCACTATGCTGTGTGTCCAGATTTCTTTCATATCTATACTCACACGCACATACACACAGACACAACACACACACACACACACACACGCATATATATATATATATATTATATATGTATGTGTGTGTGTGTGAGAGAGAGAGAGAGAGAGAGAGAGAGAGAGTGTGTGTGTGTGTGTGCGAGTGTGTGTGTGGAAACATTAAGGGAAAAGTGAATAACTGAACACAAACAATTACATTCAATTAATATTTCGCCTCTGTTGGTTTTTGAAAGCTTCATCAGAATCTATGAATGTAATTGTTTGTGTTCTGTTATTCACTTTTCCCTTAATGTTTCCACACACACATATACGCACGCACACACGCATTCACTTTTCCTTAAGTGACGGTTCGTTAAGTTAAGAGAGAGAGAGAGAGACAGAGAGAGAGAGAGAGAGAGAGAGAGAGAGAGAGAGAGAGAGAGAGAGAGCAAGAACGGGAGAAAGAGAGAAGGCAAAAGAGAGAGACAGACAGAAAGAGAGAGAGGGAGAGAGAGAGAAGAAAGAGAGCTAGAATGGGAGCAAGAGAGGGGCAAGAGAGAGAGAGAATGAGAGAGAGAGAGAAGGCAAAAGAGAGAGATAGAGAGAGAGAGAGAGAGAGAGAGAGAGGGAGATAGAAAGAGAGCTCGAACGGGAGCAAGTGAGGGGCAAGAGAGAGAATGAGAGAGAGAGAAAGGAGAGAGAGAGAGAGAGAGAAAGTGTAAAGGGGGGAGAGAGTAAGAGAGGGAGCAAATGGGAAAGAGAGAGATAGATAGATAGATAGAGAGAGAGAGAGAGAGAGAGAGAGGGGGGAGATAGAAAGAGAGCTCGAACGGGAGCAAGAGAGGGGGCGAGAGAGAGAATGAGAGAGATAAAAAGGAGAGAGAGAGAGAGAAAAAGCGAGAGACAGAGAGAGATAGAAAGATAGAAAGAGAGCTAGAACAGGAGCAAAAGAGGGGGCAAGATAGATAGATAGATAGATAGAGAGAGAGAGAGAGAGAGAGAGAGAGAGAGAGAGAGAGAGAGAGAGAGAGCAATCCATTATCACTAATCTACAATCATTTCTCCACGAAAAAAAAAAATTTAAAAAAATTCTATTTACAAAGAGAAACTTAATATTCTTTAGATTTCATAATTTTTTTCACGAGTTCTTTCCTTTTTTTTTCATCATTTGCCAACACTTTTTTTCATTTTCCTTCTTTTTTTCTTCTTTTGGACCATGCTCGTTAAACTGTAAGATTTCTTCAAAGTCTGTGTGTGGGGGGTGAGGGGTGAGAGTCTGATGACATTTCCCCCCTCCCCACATCTGCGCCGTAACATACCCTGTTTTTGACCTGTTCCCAGGAGAATCAGAACTAGGGTAGGGTCTGATACCCGGCTCTCTCCCAAATCTACCCGCCTGTAAAATGAGTTTTTGGATTATTTATATATATATATATATATATATATATATATATATATATGTGTGTGTGTGTGTGTGTGTGTGTGTTTATATATATGTTTATATATATATAAGTATATGTACATATATGTACATGTACATATATGTATATATATATCCATATATATATATATATCCATATATATATATATATATGTATATATATATATAATAATGCATATATATGTATGTCTATATATATATATATGTGTTTAGAGACGTATATAAGTATATTTACATATACATGTATATATATATATATATATATATATATATAATATATATGTATATATATCAATATATGTATATATATATGCATATATATGTTTGTTTAGATATGTATATATGTACATATACATGTATATATATATATGTCAATATACATATTTATGCATATATATGTGTGTTCGTGCGTATATGCATATATATATATATATATATATATATATATATATATATATATATATATATATATAAGATATATATATATACGAAGTGCTACACAACAGTTCGGGGAATTTGAAGGGTGGAACAGACTATGAGAGAGAGAGAGAGAGAGAGAGAGAGAGAGAGAGAGAGAGAGAGAGAGAGAGAGAGAGAGAGAGAGTCAAATCAAGATTATTATAATTTTTACACATTGATCTGTTTAGCAATAGCTCTTAAGTAAACATATCAAACATTTTAATAATTAGATTATCATACTGTCGTATATCCACAGGTTCTGTTAATTTGAAATAAATTCCAGAACTTACTAAAGGCAGCAAACTGCAGACCTTGAATAAGTTTTAACTAAACTCACACTAACACATTAAAACTCTGATACCGTGGGGAATTCTACTGAAGCAGTAGAGTAAAGGGTCACACAAACAATTTTCTTATATATACTAGCAAATATATGCAACCTCCGGGTGCAAGTATTTAAGTTTTAATGTAATAAAATACATTAAATTAGAAAGGCTAATGAAACTGAATAAGAACACAGATAAAAAGATTTGAAACAGAGGGGGTATAATGGAAAAATAGAACAACTGAAACTTACACTTATCTCACTCCCGTCTTTCATTGCTAAATTTTCCTAATTTAACTATTTAGTTAAAATAGGAAGTAAAGAATAAAAATACAGTTATTTTTTCTTGTTAATGGATTTCTTTTAAGATTCATCTCTGAGATTTTAGATAATATTCATTAAGATAAAACCAAACAGTTAGAAATCAATAATACTAAGTACATATTTATTAAAATCAGATTTTTAATATCAATATGCAAATTAGCCTTCCCATTCACACTGTAAACTGCTATTTTGTTGTATATATAAATACAATTGCATGTTTTTCTTAAGTAGATATGGTCAACAGTATTAATAATGTAAAACAATTTTTATTAATAATTGAGGTTTAAATAAAAATAAAATCCTATAGAATGTGACGTAAGGGAATTGTTACTTGAATAGTAATATAGTTTCGGTTACAGACAGAAAAACACACAATCTCCATTATAATAAGATATTTACCAACTCTCCTGCACGAGCAGGATACGACACAAGGTCAATTTTTTAAACCGAGTTCAACAGGCTTGAATTCAGAGTGTTCCATCTTCTAGACTGGTTACCTAGCCATGGTTAAAGAACATAGTCTGCCCTGCTATTTATCCATAGCTGGAGGGAGAGTAGGATTCATACCTTTCCCTAGGGTATTTGCGCTAAGTGAAATGTAATTACCACGTCCAGGATTTGAACTCGGGGCGACGAGTCCATTTCCCATGACTTTAACCATTACACCGCGCGCTTTCTTATATAAAGTCTCACTTCCTAGCGCCGGACCTGATCTTGAAGCAGGTTTAACTGAAACCCCAATAAAACACGGTACTGATGGAGAGGTGGTTATTGAAAAAGTCAGGTTGAGGGGCTCCACTAACAGTTTTCTAATTAGGACCCGCACTTCCTAGTCCCGGCCTTCTGTGTGCGCGTACCACAGCTAGTTATAAATAATTTAAAATGACAGAAATTAAAACTCTCCTTAAGATTACTAGCAACAATATGCCTCCTCCCTGCGTAAGTATTTAAGTTTTAATGCAATGAAATAACGAAATTAATTAAGAACGCTTATAAAGAGATTGCACTTATTTTATTTTAGGCATATCTCAAACATTAACTTTTATGAATCATTTATCAAAAAGTTTTTTATGTAATTTGGTTTGGTTTATTATTTTTGTTTTTGTTTTACGGCATATCAACTTCAGTGGGTCATTTAATGCCAATAAAGTTTTGAAATAAATTCATTCTTAACGGATACTCAATTTTTTCATAAACTCATGTTTTTCTACTTAACCCATAGATGAGACCCTAACAGGTACTACCACCCCGGGTGTATGTGTGTGTGTTTTGGTTTGGTTTGGTTTATTTTACGGCATATCAATCTCAGTGGGTCATTTAATGCCGCCAAAGTTTTTGAATAAATTCCCTCTTAATGCATACTCGTTTTTTTTACAGTCACATTTTTTTACTATTTAACTGATTGGTACTGCCACTCCGGGTCAGAGTGGACCAGGGAGCAATGGTGATGAATCCATTTCATACAGTCATTGTTATTGTTTATGTTTTTTAATCATATAAAACGTTAAAATATAAAAATCATATAACATTTCCAACGGACGAACTTATCAATGCCAGGGATGAAAAAGGTTTGGTTGGTTTGTTGGTTGGATTTTACGGCATGTCAACTCTTGTTGGGTTATTTCATGCTAAAGACACGTTGTTTTATTCATTCTTGATGGGTATTTAAATTTTTCAGTTTTTTTTAAATACATTGAATAAACTCATTTTTTTCTATTCAAACCATGGATGGGGACCTAACAGGTACTACCAGTCTGGGTCAGCGTAGACCTGCGAGCAATGGTGATGAAGGGGTACTCCACATTCCCTAGAGCTCTAAAATTGGAATTTCACCATTAGATCGAGTTTACGTCATACCTAGGAAATTAAGACCCACAGCCACGGCTTTCTAGCATATGTGATAAAAAGGGTTGGGGCTTGCCATAAGGCAATAGGGTTGGGACACTCATATAGGCACTAGGGTTTGATGGGTATTCAATCTATTTTTCACTTTACTTTTTTAAAACACATTTTTTAAACTCATTTTTTCTATTTAAATCATGGATGAGCCCTAACAGCATCTAGCAT
>CM042175.1:1617949-1642949 GCA_023376005.1 Doryteuthis pealeii
TGTGTACTGCCAAGTGTAATGACTAACAGAATATATATATATATATATAATTATTAATATATATATATTATAATGATATATATTGATATCAGTTGTAAACACGGTATGTTTGGCAATGGCTTTTTTTTTTTGCCGGACAATTTTTGGGAGAATAAGTGCTTAATTGAAGTCGTAACCTAATTTTTTGAAAATTATTAATTAATAATGAATTAGGCGGGAATGCCTTATTTAAAATGTATGGCTAAACAAATCGAGAAAAATCAATCTCTGTATGTAACTTTCGGCCTATATATGAGAAGTAAATACACAGCGATGTGTTCGATATGGCTTTTTTTTTCTTTAGCCGACAATTTTGGGAGAAATATGTGCTTAATTGAAGTCGTCTAATTTCGAAAGTTAATTAATTATAATAATTTCAATTAGGCGGCATACCTATTTAAATGTAAGGCTAAACAAATCAGAGAAAAATCAATCTCTGTATGTACATTTCGGCCTATTAGGCCCTATCAAGTAAGCGTATAGATAGGAAGACTGCCTTGTGCGTGATTCGAACCCTGACTGTAAAAGCTGACAGGCGAGGAACCGTAACCCCCTACACCAACCAGACTTTCTTAGATTTTTCGTTTTGTTTAGAAGTAGTTTCTATTCCTCTTATAGTGACTTTTACTAACCGACAGTATGAGAAGTAAATACAGAACANCTCCAGCTGTTTTTTTTAAAATCAAGGGGTCCCCATGAAAAATTACTGGTGCCGGTTATAACATCAGACCCCTTAAAAATAAGTATAGTTAGTTATTCAGATTTGACCCAGATTTGAAGGTGAGCAGACGTGTTGTTGGCTCTCCCGGGTTCGGTCTCTCCCCGCGGCAGAATCAAATATGGGATAAGAATAAATAAAACAAAGTCTTGTTCCGAAGTAACGACGGTCTTGTTAAGTAAAACAAAGTCTTGTGCAAATTATTAAGACAATGTTAAGCCCAGGACAGAAGAAGAATTAAGAAGGAAAGTCTGTTAAGTTTTTAAGGGCCATAATTGGCCAGTTGATTCTAGGTAGAGAGTCATAATAGTATTTTTATCTAAAAAATAATTGTCCAATGCATTTTTATAGTAAAAATCATTTCCAATGCATTTTTATAGTAAAAATCATTTTCAATGTATTTTTATAGTAAAAATCATCTTCAATGCTTTTTTATAGTAAAAATAATTTCTAATGCATTTTTAATGTAAAAATCCTTTCCAATGCATTTTTATAGTAAAAATCATTTCCAATGCATTTTCATAGTAAAAATCATTTCCAATGCATTTTCATAGTAAAAATCATTTTCAATTCATTTTTATAGTAACAATCATTTCCAATGCATTTTATAGTAAAAATCATTTCCAAATGCATTTTTATAGTAAAAATTATCTTCAATGCATTTTTATAGTAAAAATAATTGTCCAATGCATTTTCATTTTCAATTCATTTTTAAAGTAACAATCATTTCAATGCATTTTTATAGCAAAATCATTTCCAATGCATTTTATAGTAAAAATCATTTCCAATGCATTTTTATAGTAAAATTTTTAATGCATTTTTTGTTAAGTTTTTAAGAGCCATAATTGGCCAGTTGATTCTAGGTAGAGAGTCCTCCGATTTGGTTCCTTTGGTAATCCTCTCAGGTAGAGATTCCTAGATTCCCTCGTAGAAGGTTGCTAGTAGACTGAGAAAGAATCAGCGCTTAAGTAATATATCAGCCACGCAGTATGGCCAGCGATTGGCTAAGGAATAGACCACGTGATCTCGCCTAGTCTATAAGTATAAGAGGGGAACTAGCACACACCTTATATTAAAAAAAAAATGCAACAAAGTAAACCTTTAGCAGAAACCTAGATAGAAGTCATCCCAGGCTCAGACAAGATGGCGGCCATAAAAGATAAAAGAAGCCGCAATAATCTACCATCTCTAATCTCTCTGTCTGTATCTCTATATTACATACTGAAGAATGTATGGAAAAAGGGGGAAATATAGGGGCGGGGAGAAATAGATGTTCGTATCAACAAGCTCCCGCCGAGAGGGGGGGCCAAAAACAAGCAAGTCCACAGTCTTCCAACAAGCCAAACTTTCCCCTGGTCAACACGCTCTTCGTTTTCGTTTAGCAGCTGCAAAAATCACAGTAAAGAATTACTCGGTCGTTCGCGTCAGTCAACCTGCTACTGCAATTTCTTACTGCTCCGCGTTTGACTCACACGTTATTTATGTACGTATTTACCGAAACATCCTGGCACTTCGCGTCCGTCCAATGTCTAACTCGCGTCTACATTCGCATGCGAGTGGACGCGGGCTCGATCCCGGCAAGCAAGGCAATGTCTTGTATCTTTTTCTTTTTCCGTCATAGAATGTTGGAGGGGTATATACAGCTATACGTGTCACTCGTAGTGTAACGGTTATTGGAAATGCATTTGGTGACTCAAGTTCAAATTCGGGCCGAAGCAGTCCTGTCTCTGCGGAGGGGTAAGACCCACAACTCAATAGGACCACTTATTGGCGACCCGTGAGGCTTAAGGGTGAGACCCTGGTGTGTGAGCAATCCATAACATGCTGCACTCTACTTTGACCCTTACTTAGGCTAGATGGGTAGTTGGAGAGACAGCATCCGATTGATCAAACCCTAGGCTCTATATGATTGTCCAAACTCTACTGCCCTTATGTGATACTATGATGGAAGAAGAACATGGTCAGAATAAATAAATAAATAAATAAAATATTAGAATATGTTAAAGCCAGGCATATGTAAATGGGTGGGTGTTTGTCCTTTTGAGGACACAAAGAGACCGGCACGACCACCATGAAGTAAGCCACTTAGTGATAATATCTTTAGTCATTTGGGTGTTAAAAGCAAAAAAGGCTATTTTTATGAGGAAATCGCTTTTGAAAAAAATTAATTGTCGAAGTATTGGAGACGCTAAGTCCGAAAAGAGAAGTATTTGCTTTAGTTTTAAGGGATAATGTCGTCTAAAAGTCGGCGTTGAATTTAAGTGCCGGCCATCTGGGTGGTCCGACAGTAGATGGGTGGTGGGGAGAATTTTACATAAATTCAGCTAAGTTCCAGCCCTTAGTCAGTTTGAACCCGGGCCGTTGAGGTGTGAAGGTCGTCGCTAGCAGTAGAGAGGAAGCCGATAGTCAGATAGTGAGATAGATCGCTTCAGATCCCTTCTTCCATCCGCATCTTGTTTTCAAACTTTGTAGTTTGTTGTTTTGTTTTTTTAATCCTTGTGAACCTGTCTCTGACTCGCGCCCTTCAAATCGGCCAGCACAGAAGATCACAACGTTTGGGGTCCAGATATTGCGCATGAATTTTTATATGTATATAAATATCTAATCTTGTCTGGTTAACTTCCGGTGAATATTGCTACATTGTAACTATCTTGAATAATTGAATATATATATATATATATATATATATATATATATATATATATATATATATATATATGAAAAATAGATGGAAATTAATCCGTCAGTATGAAATTTAACATTATGAAAAAACATATGATGTTTGTTATGTAATTGCTGACAGTACTGTTTCGACCAAATCGATAAGTTGGTCTTCATCAAAGAGCGACATAGATGGGAAGAGAAGATATCCGTTAATAGTATAGTATATATTTTTCAGCTGTTAAAAAAAATATACAAGTCCACATGGTAATTTGTGGCGTTGATAAGTCCGTAGTTATAGATGAAAGTCTTCAAGGTGTAAAAGTCCCAGATATAATGTTTTTTCATTTGACAAATATGAAAAATAGATATTTTTTTTAACAGCTGAAATATATACTATACTATTTTGATACCCACTTTACATTTTTATATAAACTTTTACAACAAACTCTTTTGAGTTTTTCTATAAACTAAAATGCTTCTGATTTTTAAAAAATTAAAAATAAAATTTATTTTATTTTTAAAACAGAATATGCATTTTTCAAAAATTTCAGCTGTTGAACTCAGCGTTCGTTTCTGTAAACAGTCTTTTTAACGGATATCTTCTCTTCCCATCTATGTCGCTCTTTGATGAAGACCAACTTATCGATTTGGTCGAAACAGTACTGTCAGCAATTACATAACAAACATCATATGTTTTTTCATAATGTTAAATTTCATATATATATATATATATATATTATATATATATATATATATATGAAGATAGGATGGATGTAGTAGAATCCGACAGTATGAGGTAGGTAAAAGGATATTGAACAAGAAATGATAAAATGATAACTCAAAACAAATCTAAGTGTTGAAACGTTTCGTCCGATTTATACGGACATCCTCAGTCAAATCAGACGAAACGTTTCAACGCTTAGATTTGTTTTGAGTTATCATTTCTTGTTCAATATCCTTTTGCCTACCTCATAAATATATATATATATATATATATATATATATATATATATATATATATATATATATATACAAATAGACTTTGAAGTAAGTCAACATATCCTAAAATGCTTATAATTTTCTGCCTACATTACTTCCATTATCCCCCCCATCACAACCCCCCCCCCCTTCAAAAAATCACCACTGCTTTGTTCAAACTACTACTATTCCAAAAACCTCCCTCTACCAATTGATATTACCTCCCACTAATTCCTTGCTTCTACTCGTTCTCGTTAAAAACGAGACATGAAAACTATTCCATCGTTTTCCCACCTGAGGATGGCAAAGTGTATTGCCGAAAGCGCTAGTGTTGAAACATTCGGTGACTGGTATACCAGTTCCACCCTGACACCAGAAGGATGGCCCGAAGATTAGAACGGATCAATGAAAGACTTGTCAGACAGGAATTGTCTGTTCAATTCAACGAAACCTATATAATATATATATATATATATATATATATATATATATATAGAGAGAGAGAGAGAGAGAGAGAGACACACAGACAGACAGAGAGAGAGACAGAGAGATAGACAGAGAGATAGAGAGACAGAGACAGAGAGAGAGAGAGAGAGAGAGAGAGAGAGAGAGAGACAGACAGACAGACAGACAGACAGACAGACAGAGAGAGAGAGACAGAGAGAGACAGAGACAGAGACAGACAGAGAGAGAGAGAGAGAGAGAGAGAGACAGAGAGAGAGAGAGACAGAGAGACAGAGAGACAGAGAGAGGCTGGACGAAAGGAGAAACACAAAAGGTGTATGAATAACACAAATAAAACTCGAAAACAAATGTTTGTAACAAAACGGAAACTTATTAATTGAAATGTGACAAAAGCTTTTTAAAAAAAAGAAGAAATAACAGTAATACGAAGCTGAACAATTCCTTTGTGTATACGACTGTCTATTATGAATGAATAAAACAGTCCTTACAATTGAAAGGATGAACGCGTAATACTTTATTATAAATTACTTACTCTAATCGAATGTTCGTGTTAACTTTGTCTGAACTGTTTAAAGGGGTCAAAAGTGTGACGGAGTGTTTGGCTTGAATGACCCCCATAGGTATTGACCAACCAATAGACTGACTGCAAGAGAGAAAGGGTTCTTTAATGTTTTAATGAAAATCAGTTAGCTTTCGAAGAAAAATATAATTTTAAACTATTAGAAAATAAATTAGTTCAGTTTGGTCACATGACCCATTCTGAATGATGCCCGCGATATATGCCCACACACTTTAATCCACGTGCTCATGCAGAGTCTATAAGTTTAAGTGGTTGACTTCAGCACACCTTATATTACAAAATACACCTCCCGCGGTGTAATGGTTAGCAAGCTAGATTATCAGACCATTCTAAGTGAGTTTGATTCTCACTGGGCGCTCCATAGTTCTGACCTTGTGCCACATCTAAGCTTACTAAATAACTATATTACAAAATTTTCGGCACCCCACGCGGTGTAATGGTTAGCAAGCTAGATTAGCAGACCTTTCTTAGTGAGTTCGATTCTCACTGGGTACCCCATACTTCTGGCCTTGTGCCACATCTAAGCTACACTTCATATATAGGTACCTCTGGTGTTATAGTTAACAAACTAGATTTGCAGACCATGGTCAGAGACTTCGATTGGGCGCCCCACGCTTTAGGCCTTGTGCCACATCTAAGCTAAGCTTAGTCAATAACTATATTACAAAATATTGGGCACCTCACGTGGCGTTATGGTTAGCAAGACTATTGTTTGTGAGTTTGATTCTCACTGGGTGCCTCATAATTCTGGGCTTGTGCCACATCTAAGTTAAGCTTAGATAATAACTATACTCCTGAATATTCCAAAATAGTCTATATGTTCAAGTGGTGGACATCAGCACACCTTATAATATAGAATATTCCAACAGAAGCTGCCGTCTGTTCCGGGAACAGTAACAAATCGAATTTGGTTAGAAAGGGAAGTGTTCCCAAAGAAACGGTAAATAAAGTGATTCCACATGTTTCATCGCTCCCCCTCCCTCATAAACCCCAACCCCCAGAAATTAACCCTAATTTATGCCAAACTTAGCTTAATGGTATCGAAAGTATTTGAAATTTGAAAGAAAAAAAATTACTTAGCCCGTTAAAAGCAAAAAAAGGCAAAATTGCGTTTGAGCGAGGAATCAAAGATGGCGTCGATTCGGAGAAACTACGACAGAATAAGGAATTATGGAATAGACTGATTGAATCGGAGAGATTTACTTGGTTGCGTGTTGTGAGGTGAAATTTATTTAGATGGGAGGAGGAGGAGGGAGGAGGAGGAGGGTGTAGGTGAATAAGTTTTTTTGAGGGGTGGTTGGAGTTTTAGGGAAGGGGAGTTCTATGTCGGATTGTAAAAAGACAAAGAATTAAATTTTGTGCTGTAATGATCAGCTGATGAGAAGAGATGAAATCAAGAAGAAGAAGAAGAAGAGAAGAAGAAGGAGAGGAGAAGAAGAAGAAGAATGAGAAGAAGAAGGAGGAGGAGAAGAAGAAGAAGAATGAGAAAAGAAGAAGAAAAAGAAGGAGAATAATAATAATAATATAATAATAATAAGAAGAAGAAGAAGAAGAAGAAGAAGAAGAAGAAGAAGAAGAAGAAAGAAGAAAGAAGAAGAAGAAGAATGAAAAAGAAGAATAAGAAGAAGAAGAAAAGAGAAGAAGAAGAAGAAGAAGAAGAAGAAGAAGAAAAAGAAGAAGAAGAAAAGAATTGTGTGTTTGTGTGTGTGTGTGTGTGTGAGTGAGTGAGATAGAGGGAGAGAGAGAACATTTTTAGAAGAAAAAGAAGTGGGAGAGAGATATAGAGAGAGGAACATTTTGTAGAAGAAGAAGAAGAAGAAGAAGAAGAAGAAGAAGAAGAAGAAGAAGAAGAAGAAGAAGATGGATAGGGAGAGGGAGGGAGAGAAGAAAGATAAATCAAAAAGAAGAAGAGGAACAACAACAACAACAAAACAGAAAAAAGAAAGAGCAAAGAAAGAAAGAAAGAAACAAAAAATGATGTTATTGAAACAGAAGACCAACACAAGAAAGAAGAAAGAAAGAAAAAAGAAGTAAAGAAGCAAAAAAAAAAAAAAAAAAGAAAGTAAAAATAAGAGGCAAAAAAATAATGATATTTAAACGAAGAAAACTCAACACAGAAAGAAAGAAAGAAGAAAGTAAGAAAGAAAGAAAAGAAAAAAAAGAAAGAGAAAGAAAGAGAAAAAAAAGAAAGAAACAAAGAGGAAGAGATAAAAAATCTAATGATATTTAAACGAAGAAAATCAACACAAAAGAAAGAAAGAAAGAAAGAAAAGATAAAAGAAAGAAGGAAGAAAGAAGAAAAGAAAAGAAAAAGAAAAAAGAAAAAAGGAAAAGCAAGAAAGCAAAATAAAGAAAAAAAACAAAAAACAAACAAATGATATAGAACGAAGAAAAACTGAATTCTAAAATCAAGCCACTGTAAAAAACCCAAACCCCCAAAAACAGAAGAGAAGAAGAAAAAGAAGAAGAACAACAACAACAACAGAAAGAAAGGAAAAAGAAAGAAAGAAAAAATAAAGAAGCAAAAAGAAGCAAAAAGAGAAAGAAATGAAAATAAGAAAAAGAAGAAAAAGAAAAAAAAAGATAAAGAAAGAAAGAAAGAAAAAATGATAAAAACGAAAGAAAGAATAGAAAGAAAGAAAGGAAAAAAGAAAGAAAGAAAAGAAAGCAATAAGAAAAAAGTAAAAAGAAAGAATGAGAAGAAGAAAAAGAAAGAAAAGAAAAGAGGAAAAAAGAAAGAAAGAAAAACGAAAACTGAAATAAAGAAAAAAAAACGAAAAAAAAAAAAGAAAAGAAGCAAAATAACTAATGATATTGAAAGATGAAAACTCAACACAGAAAGAAAGAAAGAAAGAAGAAAGAAAGAACAAGAACAAAATCAAATAAAGTCTAACAACGAAAGGAGAACTGAGAAAGAATGAATGAAAGAAAGAAAGTCAAAGAAAGAAAATTAAAAAGAAAAAAGAAAGAAAGAAAGGAAAAGAAAGAAAAAAGAAAGAAAAAAGAAATGAAAGAAAAAGAAGAAAAATAAGAAAGAAATAAAGAAAGAAAGAAGAAAGAAAAAAGAAGAAAGAATGTCAAAGAAGAAAGAAAAAAAAAAGAAAGAAAGAAAAGAAAATATAAAGAAAAAAGAAAAGAAAAAAGAAAAGAAAAGAAAGAAAGAAAGTCAAAGAAAGAAGAAAGAAAAGAAAGAAAGAAAGAACAAAAAGAAAAAAGAAAAGAAGAGAAAGAAAGAACAAGAACAAAATCAAATAAAGTCTAACAACGAAGGAGAACTGAGAAAGAATGAATGAAAGAAAGTCAAAAAAAATTAAAAGAAAAAAGAAAGGAGAAAGAAAAGAAGAAAAAGAAGAATAAAGAAAGAACGAAAAAGAGAAAGAAAGAAAAAAAGGAAGAAAAAAGGAATGAAAGAAGAAAGAAGAAAGAAAAAGAAAAGAGAAAAAAGAAAGAAAGAAAAAGAAAAATATAAAGAAAAAAAAAGAAAAAAAAGAAAGAAAGAACAAAAAGAAGAAAGAAAGAAAGAAAGAAGAAAGAACAAGAACAAAATCAAATAAAGTCTAACAACGAAAGGAGAATGAGAAAGAATGAATGAAAAAAGTCAAAGAAAAAATTAAAAAGAAAAGAGAAAGAAAGAAAGAAAGAAGAAAGAAAAAAGAAAGAAAAAAGAAAGAAAAAGAGAAAAGAAAGAAAAGAGAAAGAAAGAAAAAAAAGGAGAAAAAAAGGAATGAAAGAAAGAAAGAAAGTCAAAGAAAGAATTAAAAAGAAAAAGAAAGAAAAAAGAAAGAAAGAAAAAAAGAAAGAAAAAGAAAAAAGAAAAGAAAAAAAAGGCGGAGTGTAGAAAGAAAGAAAAAAGGAAGAAAAAAAGTATGAAAGGAAAGAAAAGAAAAGAAAAGAAGAAAGAGAGAAAAAGAAAAAGAAGAAAGAAAAGAGAAAGAAAGAAAAGCAGAGCCAAAAAAAAAAGTTAAACGAAGCGGAGTGCAAAAAATCAAGGACAGACACTGTAAAAGAAAGAAAATAACAAACAAAAACAAAAACAAAAAAACAAACAAAAAAACTCCGATTATTTTCGCCGTCTCCTTTGGATTTTACGACCATTTTAATTTGTGTTTTTCTCTTGAAGTTGAGATTATTTGATTGTTTGAAACATGAAGCGATTTGACAATTTACTGGTGAAAATACACAGTTCAATTGAACCAAGAAAAGCAAGACAATTTTTAAAGAGTCATAAAACAAAGAAAAAAAAGACAAAAACTAAAAGGAAACACAAAAATCATAATAAGTATGTATTTACCCAACACGTCCGCACGAACAGGAAAATGGCGGAAGGTCAGTTTTTAAAGTGGTGGTTTGAATTCAGAGTTTTTCTTCAGCGAGACGACACTTGCCAATGTTATAGAGCGCCAGCTTCTCCCAGTATTTACTCATAGCTGAAGTAGGGGGGCAGGTAGATCTATATCTTAACAAGGGAATAAATGCAAATCTATCTATCTATCTATTTATTATATCTATCTCCATCTGTTCATTATCTATCTATACTATCTATCTATCTATGTTAGTTTGTTACAATATATTATCTTTCTACTGTTATTAGGACATATTCTCTCTCTCTCTCTTATATATTCTTTTATCTTGAGTTACTTGCTCTTATATATTATATTATAGATATAGGTGTTCATCTTGATAATACTCACATCAGATGAGGTAGCTCTATATATGTGCTGTCAATTCGTGTTTATGCGAATATAGCTCGTCAGACGTATTGTTATATATACTATTACGATCTATATCTCTCTATACTCGATATGACATAGGACAGTGGTCTCTAGATTTGTAGATCAGTACCTACAATTTCGAATATCTGACCGCTCTCTATTTATTCATATATTATACTTCACTCAATTTTACTAACTGGTCTGTTACTTCATCTTATCACTATTGGTCATAATAATTACTATTAGCTACTATATATATTTGACTGATTATGTATGGATCTATATGCTATATATATGTGCTTATGGAACGACTGTTTCCTATTTTGAATTTGGTTGTTTAGTCTGATCTGGTGCGTATCTCACACTCTCTTCTCCACTAAAATCTGAACTACCTCTTCCACTTTATACAAGATGTTATTTCTCTGTGCTTCAAGATCTCATATTTTTTGAAAAATTAAAAAAAGTAATACGTAGTTAAATCAACTCCGATATCTGGAAAAAATTCTCGTCTGTGAATAAAAGAAAAAACTTTAATGTTAGAAATATGATGGTTCTCACTATATAGTCTCTATACAGTCTGGTAAACTTATCACAGTTACTCCTCTTTCTTTCTTCGAATGGCTAGTTCAAAAGGAAAAAAAAAAACCCATCCCGTCGAACAGTTGACTTAAGATTAATATATTAAACTAGTGGTTCAATATGACTTTAGTCCGAGTAATACATAGTAATATCCGTATAAAGAAGTCAGATTTCTCTTCTACCTCTTTAGATTTCAGTGCATAATTAGAATCTTCAGGATAATTCTGACTATGGTAGTATTATCCGGAAAGATTCTTTAGTTAGTACCTAGGAAATTAATTTACCTGATATTTCCTTTTAAATTCTTCTTCTTCTCTGTCCTATACTATGCTCTTCTCTCTTTTCTCCTTTCTTCCTCTTTTTCTCTTCTTTCCTTCTCCTTCCTCTCCTCTTTCTCTTCCTTCCTCTCTTTTTTCTCTTATCTTTTCTTTCTCTTCTCTTTCTTTTCTTTCCATTCCTTGTTTTTTCTTCCTTTCTTTTTTCTTTCTTTCATCTTTTTTCGTTCTTCCTCTAACTTATTAATATTATACTTATATATATATAATCTTTTTTGCTTTATATCCTTTTTATACTTTCTTCCTTTCTTTTTTCCCCCACAGCAGATCTCGTTTTTTCCTCTCTTTTTCTCCTGTGTTGATTTGTTTCTTTATGTGTTAAATTTTTGCGATCTTATGACTTCATTTATCTTCATTATTTCA
This sequence comes from Doryteuthis pealeii, assembly GCA_023376005.1. Classification (NCBI taxonomy): domain Eukaryota; kingdom Metazoa; phylum Mollusca; class Cephalopoda; order Myopsida; family Loliginidae; genus Doryteuthis; species Doryteuthis pealeii. Next base: position 1,629,383 of record CM042175.1, read on the forward strand.
TTCCTCTATCTCCCCAGTTCTCTGTTCGTTGTTAGACGTCTTACTTTGAAAGTTTTGTTCTTTGTGCATTCTTGATTTATTTATACTTTCTATATCTTGTGCTGGGAGCTATATATGGCTTCATCGTTTCAAAATTAGGGTACGACTCGCTTCCAATGAGAGTCATGAGAGAATCATGCATCTGAGTCTCTGGTAACCAAAAGGAAATAGAAAAACAGTTTAAAAAATCGGCAACACACGCCGGTCTGCAGCATGGTGGTGCGCCGATTGAGTTATAGAGGTGAAACCAGTATCGTGGATGGCGGAGCTCTTCGATTTAAAACTAGTAACAAGCTATGTATAAGTAGGTATGGGTTTAATCTAACTGCTGGTTGTATCAGACCAGTGGTGGTGATAATATCAGCAGTATAAAGAGTCTGCTGGTCGTTTGTCGACTAGTCTGTCACATCAGTGTGGCGATTCATCGTACGAGACGATCGAGTCGATCTAGTGTTATGGTGGGTACTTATGATAGTGATCGTCGTTCCATTAGTGACACTACTAGGTAGTTCTCATATATATATCAGAACATATTTCGTTATCGCACTCTATACTTGGCTTATCGCAGTACTGTCAATGTCTGCACTCATAGGTTATCGAGAAAGACTTGAAGTATACAATTTACGGGTAATAATGCGAGAGATTGAATTATCTTCACATTATGGATAGTAATTCGAACTTCGGAACTGCTGAGTTAGTACTTACTCGTATTTATGAATATACGATGCAGGATATTCTTTATATGCAGTCACTATATTGAGATTGCACGTATATCATATATATTTCTCTCCAGTATTTAGCTAGGCTTGTGACTGTAGTATATTTAGTGGGATCGGGTTCATGGTCTACTGTCTCAAATCTGCAGCAGAGAAGCCTCCTGGGTAGGTCTTGGCCTTCAATTACATATCATTGCAGTTGTTATAGTATGCCACAGTGTGCAGTAGTGTTACAATATCATAGCAACTGCGATCACACCGAATGCGGTGTATAGTGTTCTATAGTAGTAGCTCACTAGTGGAGGTGCGATGAGAGGCCTACATGACAGGGTGCTGAGGACGGGAGAGTCTGATAGTACTGGTTAGGTGCTAGGGATGGATATGATGGTCGGCTGCAGGGCATGATGCTATCTGGAACTATAATATATGGCCAGGTTCTTGTTAATGGGTGGTGTAAGAAAGAAAGTGTACGACAGGGACATCGGTTAAATTGAGATAGAGAAGTCAGAGATATTAATGTGTCGCAGTGTGCGGTGTTGGTATATTCATATGAGAGTGATGATTAGGTGTAAAGGATATGTACTTGGATGTATATGTGCGAGATGCTATTAAGATATGCGAACTCAATAGCAGATGTTCGGGTGGAAATAACAGTAATCTGAACGTTGAATCGTTAGATAAATTAGAATCGACTGATGCGTTAGCAAGCGTTTCCCGTGAAGCATACCTTGGGACCTGATCCGGCGTGTGCTGCATCATTACGCTGAGTGTATCATAAATCGTAACTATATGAATGTAGTGTGATCAACGTAGAGGCGGTTGACTGAGCTGTTGAGATACTGTTGTAGGCATGTGATTTACCACTTAAGCTGGGCAGGAATTCGTAGACTTTACGTTGACAAGGATTATTAATTAGTCCACACTGTGATCCGTCATATCTTATTAGCGACGGCTGTTATCTATGAGTTGGGTGGTCTTGATTATGTAGAGTGTCTTATTCGCTGACGTAACATCTTACTATATACATGGAACTGGCGTACCGTCCTGGTGCTTTATGATTTTGGGGCAGTTGTGAGATACCCGACAAAGCACTATATGAATCTCACGGAGTGTGTCCCCTTCTAGGCGAAGAATGGGATCGACATTCGCGATTAAGTCTAGATTGGTATGAACCAAATGAGGATTCACTATAATACGGGTATGTCTCAAGGTGGAGATTCTCACTTATCCATCTTACTTCGTAAAGTCCCTTTATGGCACTTATGCTTTATTAGGAGGTGGGGTCTATCACATTTGCCTAAAAGAAGGCATGCGAATTGATCACCGCTTACACTCAAGTAAACTTAGGTCTATGTATAATCCATTATATCACGTACTTTGCCTTGCTCATATTTGTATCTGACGGTGTCCATACATATAAGTTGCCGTTATGTTATGTTGCTAACAGTCATATACATTATCAATCTTATCTATTGATTTAGTTATGAATGATTATTGCCATATAAAATATTATATTGTCATATATGCGCAATTATAGGCATGTTAACGTCTATATATCAAGGGCCGGTGTAATGCGTCGGAGATAGTAGTGCGTATGCGTTAATATGCAATACTAGGACTATCCCAATTATGCAGAACGCCGACAACATTTAATATTATAGTCTCGGCTCTCAGTGACAATTGTAAAGATGATCACATAGAAATCTCATGCGTAGCGGTCTCAATTTAATAAGTAGAGAGTTACTCATTCCTTGTTCAATGGATTACTCATCAAATGAGAGATAACACGCGCGCAGCTGTCGTGAGAATAGCGTCATCGCAATAAGGCAGGAAGCATGTGCGTTCAAAAATTATCGGCAAAAGCCATCTAGAACGAGACCTGTTGTTTATCATATAATATCTATATAGTATATATTAGTTTAGTATAGACGATCTATATATCCTATCTATCTATATATATGTATTATGTATATATATTATAATATTATAGTTATATGCTATTATATAACTTTAGATCATCTCTTATCCTATTAGAGTGTTTCTATATACATCCTTCATTTCCATATTTCTACATCTGGACTTTTTTTGTGAGTTTTGGGTTTTTTAGCAAGTGTCTAGTAATTTCATATTTGCGGTTTATTGGATTCTTTTTTTTCATTGTTGGTTCTATATTAATATATGATGAGTAAGCTATATGTGATTAAAGTGTAGTTTCCAGAGTATGGCAAGGTTAATCCATTCTCTATACCCACCCGGACGCCATCAGCACAAACATTCTAAGAAAGGGAATTTTACTTTAAAAAAAAATTATTTGGTGATGTCAATTTAATTTTCTTTTTAACATTTATAAAAAATGTATCAAATGTGTAATTAAGTAACAACAAACTTCTTCTTACGGCTTTGATTGATTATCAATCAAAGCCTGAAGAAGATACAAAAGATCTGAAACACGTGTTGCATATTCTAAGATAAAAAGAATAATCTTTTTTTCTGAAAACATAATACATTTTTGCGGACCTTTCTTTTTTTATAAAAAATTAGATTTTTCTCCCGTTGGAACCAGAAAACATTTTATATATATATATATATATATATATATATAATACATATATATATATATATATATGTCAGCTGACGGTCCGGTTTCAATCAACGCACAGGGCGTCTTCCGATCTATAGCTCTGCTGATGAGGCCTAATAGGCCGAAATGTACATACAGAGATTGATTTTCTCGATTTGTTTAGCTATCATTTAATAGGTATTCCCGCCTAATTCATTATTAATTGATTAATTTTCAAAATTAGGTACGACTCCAATTAAGCACTTATTCTCCAAAAAATTATCGGCAAAAAGCCATTCTAAACAAACCTTATATTATATATATATATATTATATATATATATATATATATTGGTATATGTGTGCGAGTGTTCTATAATCTTTGTATCGGGCCTTGTGTTGCTACAGTTGCGGCTGATCCTATATAAAAATAGAAATATTTTTTTGATTGGTTTTAGAAAAGTTCTAAAGATTTTGGTGATTCCAACCCATCAAAAGAATTTCCTCCAAATTGTCACTCGGCCTTCAGCCATTTTTCTCTCCTTTGTCTCCTCCGTTCGGTTCCGGATTTGTGACCCCCGATCTGAAGAAATGGCTTCACCCGACAGATTCTAACGAGATCGTTTGGTTATTATCGGTAGAGGGGCTCTCAGACCGTTATTACTATTCTAATACAGTTCAAATTTATGGTCCACAAATATAGTTATTTCTAAGCTTAGCTTAGATGTGGTGCAAGGCCAGAAGTATGAGACACCAGTGAGAATCCAACTCAACTACTATGGTCTGTCTATCTAGCTTGTTAACCATTACACCACTGATGTGCCCAATATATTATGGATATAACTATTTAAAGAAATTAGCTTAGATGTGGCACAAGGCAGAATTTGGGCGCCACGTGAGAATCAAACTCCCTAACAATGGTCTGCTAACTAGCTTGCTAATCATTACATGATTGGGGTGCCCTTAGTTATTTACTAAGCTTAGCTTAGATGTGGCACAGAGGCTAGAAATATGGGGCCCCAGTGAGAATCGAACTCACTAACAAATGGTCCTGCCAATCTAGCTATTTAACGATTACACCACACGAGGTTTCCAATCGCTTAGAGTGGCACAGAGGCCAGAATTATAGGGTGCCCAATGAGTAATCGAACATCACTAACAATGGTCTGCGAATCTAGCTTATTAACCATTACATGAGGTGTATTTTATAATATAGTTATTGACTAAGCTTAGCTTAGATGTGGCACAAAGGCCTAAAGTGTGGGGCGCCCAAGGAGTATCGAACTCACTAACCATGGTCCGCAAAATCTAGTTGTTAACTATAACACCATGTGAGGTATCTATATATGAAGTGTAGCTTAATGTGGCACAAGGCCAGAATTATGGGCACCCAGTGAGAATCGAACTCACTAAGAATGGTCTGCTAATCTCTAGCTTGCTAACCATTACACCGAGTGAGGTGCCAAATTGGTAATATGTTAGTTTTTAGTAAGCTTAGTCTAGATGTGGCACAAGGCCAGAACTATGGGGCGCCAGTGAGAATCAAACTCACTAAATGGTGCGTGATAATCTAGCTTGATAACCATTACACCCGCGTGAGGTTATTTTGTAATATATAGGTGTGCTGAAATCCACCACTTAAACTTATAGACTCTGCGTGGTCGCGTGGTGGCCCTATAGTCAACAAAGTTAAGCAACAATATACCTATTCATACTTATCGTGGATAACCATATGTACCACGTCTATTGCGTACGCATGCAATAGACATATCTGCACTTTACAATATTGATATATTTACATATGAAAATAACCAAATGTCCTGTGCATATATATATATATATATATATATATATATATATATATATATTTAATATACCAAGCGTGTTGGTAGATCCTCGCGGTGAGAAAAACCCAGCAATAGTTTGATTGTAAAATATACTACAAAAAATTTGTGAAAAAAAGAAAAGACCAAGATATTCGTACCACCAAAAATAATCTATTGGTACAATATTTGGCCAAAAGAAAAAACATTTTTTTAAATGTATATATATGTATATAAGATATATATATATTCATATAACCGCTAGGAGAATAGCTAATAAGTAAAAGTGCTCAATACCTAAGTAGAGCAAATAATAAAGATAAATCTAATGAGTTAATTAGTTTTGCTTAATGCTCTTCAAGGCTAAGATCTGACTTATCACATCTTAGCCCTGAAGAGCATTAGCGAAACTAATAGTAGGTTCGTCTGACTCATTAGATTTATCTTTATATATATAATATATATAGATATAGATATATAGATATATAGATAATTGGCATTTAGTTCGGAAACTATATTAAAGTTGTTTGTGCCCCTGAAGTTACAGCACCCTGTGACTGATGAGTCCGATGTTTGAAAACATTCTCGACCACAGATGTCGCATTTGAAGGCTGTCGCTGATGATGTTGATGTTCCGGTGCTTTGTTGCCGTTGCTTTCTTCTTGACCTCTTAGTTCATGATGTTACGCCAGGGTGACTTCTGACATGAACAGTCCTCTACGGAGAGTCTTCCGCCACCGAGGGCGGTCCTGAGCCAAATTTTCCCAGCTGAAAGGGGCAATGCCAAAGCATTTGAGATCCTTTATATATATATATATATATATATATATATATATATATATATATATGTGTGTGTGTGTGTGTGTGTGTATGTGTGTGTGTGTGTGTATGTGTAACAGGAAGGAAACTCTCTTTGAGCAGAAATCAAGCTAATAATATTGTTGCAAAGGAACTATAACATGACTGGATAGACAAAATATCTTATTATAATGAAGATTGTGGATTTATCTGTCTGTAACCGAACTATATCACTATACAAGTCAAATTCCCTTAGTTATTTACATCAATATTCTCTATGATTTATTTTTTTTATTTAAACTCATTATTAATAAAATTGTTTTCTATCATTAATACTGTTGACCATATTACTTACTATTAACATGCAATTGTATTTATATATACAACGAAATAGGTTTACAGTATGAATGGGAAGGCTATATTGCATATTGATCTTAAAAAATTGATTTTAATGAATATGTGTTAGTATTATTGACTTCAATTTTTTGTTTTATCTTAATGAATATGAGAAAAAATCTCGGGGATAATATCTTAAAAGAAATTCATTAACAGAAAGAAATAACTGTGATATTATCCTTTACTTCCTATTTTAACTAAATAGTTTAAATTACGAAAATTTACCAATGAAAGATGGGAGTAATGGAAAATGATGAGAGAGAGTTAGTTTCAAAGTTGTTCTATTTTTCAATCATACCCCCTCTGTTTCAAATCTTTTTATCTGCATTCTTATTCAGTTTCATTTGCCTTTGTAATTTAACTTTGTAAATAATAATATTAACATTTATTTCTTCTTGTTAATGGATTTCTTTTAAGATTTATTGAAGAGATTTTTGCTCATATCAATAAGATAAAAACAAAACAATTAGAAATCCATAATACTAAGCATATATTTATTAAAATCAATTTTTAAGATCAATATGCAAATTAGCCTTCCCATTCACACTGTAAACCACTATTTTTGTTGTATATATAAATACAATTGCATGTTAATAGTTTTGTAGATATGGTCAACAGTCTTAATGATATAAAATAATTTATTAATAATTGAGGTTTAAATAAAATAAAATCATGGAGATGTGATGTAAATAACAAGAGGGAATTGTGACTTGAATAGTAATATAGTTCGGTTACAGACATACACCACATCTCCATTATAATAAGATATAACTTTTTAATTCTTTTTGGCCCCTCTTTCGAAACAGTGAAGAATGATTATGAATGGTCGAATACTTTACGGAAAGCTTAAAAACAGCAGTACTAAATCAAAAGTTAAGTTTGGTATACGTAAAAGCATTGGAATCAATGCAGCTCTTATTTAATATGCTTATGATATTCGTTGTAATGTTTTATATAAACTAGCCAATATTTAGGTTTTGATGTTATAAAAATTTAGTTCAATTAGAAGGGGGTATAATCAAATAAGAACAGCTTAAATCTAACTCTTCCATCATTTTCCATCACTCCCGCCTTTCATTTTTCCTAATTTATCTATTTAGTTAGATATTGAATTATTTAATAAAATTATAGTTCTTTCGTCTTGTTTATGGATTTCTTTTTAAGATACCCAGAGTTTTTATCAGATTCGTTAAAAGAAAACCAAACAATTAGAATCAATAATACTAAGCATATATTTATTAAAATCAAATTCTTGATATCAATATGCAAATTAGCCTTCTCGTTCACACTGTAAACCACTATTTTGTTGAATATATAAATATACTTGCTTGTTATTAGAATGTAGATTTATCCAACAGTATTAAAGGTATAACAATTTTTTCAATAATTAAGGTTTAAATAAAAATAAATTCATGGTGAATGTGACGTCAATAACTAAGGGAATTGTGACTTGAGTAAGTGATTTAGTTTCGGTTACGAGACAAACAAACACACAATCTCCATTATAATAAGATGTTACAATATCTAATGTTTTATATAAACGATTTATATATTAAAAATCTAATCCCAAAATTCAGAAAAGCTATAACTAAAAGAAATTTGGGTTATTTCCTAGTTGAGTAACATATTACAGGGTGACCCCAGAAAAAACAGAACCCAAATTATTTATTATTTTCCCATTAAACGAACCCTAAACCCCAACTCTTTGTTGGACTTAAATAAATAAAATTAACAGTTTTATTACAAAATGTGTGGGTTCTGTTTTTTCTGGGTCGCCCTGTAATATTATGTCACTCATTAGGGTTAGGGTTTTGGGTTAGGGCTAGTTTAATTGGAAAATAAATAAATAATTTGGGTTCTGTTTATTCTGGGTCACCCTGTAATATTATGTTACTCAACTAGGAAATAAATGAAATTTGATTACGAATCACCTCCCACTCAGAACGAATGCTAGGCTGACACTGGTTACTCCCCTTCTTCATATACAACCAGATTTCTCCTGTTTTGCAAGTCATCTACCATCACTATACAACAATTTCACTGCATGTCATGATAAAGATGTGACACAACATTATATCTAGTAACCGCTAAAGTTTAAAACCTTCAATATGAATTTGAAAATTGATTACATTCTATCAAAAACCAATGGAAAAAAGCTTTGGTGCCTGACGAACAGGCGTTTATGAAGAGACCGTTACAAAAACAGTCTGCACCAATGCTGCATAATCTTTGCAGCATAGAGTGTAGCATAAATGGACATTTACAGACGGTTGGGATCCTTTTGACCCCAGAGCGGAGAACCCGCGAATCACTTGAAGTCACGTGAGAGCTAGTTCGCTTATCAATTCCAACGAAGATCTTAAGCAAGGAAGATGTTTCTTGCTTAGTTGGACTCAACTGAGCGTTGTGTGTTTTTAGATAGTAAGAATAGAAATTTAGTTAAGTAAATAAATTTAAAAAAAAAACAAAAAAAAAACAGTATGGCATTGTTGGTTGATGCATGTCTTAGCAAGAAGACTGACCAAGAAAGAAAATGAATCAAGAAATGAAGAACCAACAAGATAGAAGTCAACAAACAGACCTAACTTTTTAAAAGGGTCTGTTTTTATCACCCTATATATCGGCGCGTACCTCGGCGCGTGGTGGAATGGTTAAAGTCATGGGAAATGGACTCGTCGCCCCGAGTTCAAATCCTGGATGTGGTAATTGCAAAAGAAAATGAATCAATAAAATGAAGATAAAAATAGAACTCGTCCGTGTCACCATGTTGACTTCCTTTTTGGTTCTTCATTTCTTGATTCATTTTCTTTCTTGGTCAGTCTTTCTTGCTAAGACATGCATCAACCAACAACGCCATGCTGTTCTTTTTTAAATTCTATTCTTAACTAGTTTGTTTTTTTACTAACAAAACACAGCGCTCGTGCAGGTGAGTCTAACTAAGCAAGAAAGACTTTCTTGCTTAAGATCCTCATTGGAACTGATGATATTCGTGGGTTTTACGCCTCTGGGGTCAAAGGTCCCCAACCGTCTGTAAATTTTCCATTTACGCTACAGAGTGTTATCAATAATCCATGCTACCATAGATTATGCAAACAATGCCATTTAAAAACAAAATGTTAAAAAATAATTTATATTCATTCTATTTTGAAAAAGAATAGAAGCTAGACGATCGAATGAACCAAACAAGCGAATAAGAAAGAAGTTATGAATCTTATCTTCTCTGATACCCTGTCTATCTTTCCAACCTCTCCAGTGAAAGAACATTGTGTATATATTACCCAACAGACCTAGACTGGGGGTAGTAACACCAACACAGTTACTAAAGATTGGCTAAATGTCCAATTGGAAAGACAATACCTAAAGAAGGCCGGAGGGCACATCGGTCAAAACGTTGTACAGATAACAATAAAGATGAGGACAATAGTCCGAATAATCCAAATAATGCTGAATGATAATTTTCTTCCTTATCATTTTATCAACATTATTTCATTATTTGAACTTTATTGCTATCAGGACCTCTGGGTATCCCGTATGATAATTTAATTATACAACGTTTCATATATTTACTTAAGAGCTATTGCTAAATAGTTCAATATGTAAAAAGTATAATAATCTTGACTTAGCAGGACCTGTGGATATTCCACAATATGATGATTTAATTATTACACACGTGTGACATGCTTACTTAAGAGCTATTGGTATATAATTCAATATGTAAAAAGTATAATAGTCTTGATTAGCGGAACGTGTGGATATACCACAGTATATGATTTAATTATTATTACGTTTTTAATATGTTTACTTAAGAGCTATTGCTAATAGTTCAATATGTAAAAGTATAATAATCTTGACTCGCGGAACCTGTGGAATATACCATAGTATTATGCACCGGTTCTCACTAAATAGTAGTGAGACACCGGGAGTGGAAAGGGAGGATGTTCCCGTTAACGACAAGCTAGTCGTACATGTACCATTAATTGTAAATACACCTTGTCTTATTTTTCCGCCATCTCGACTTGATTCTTTTTACTGTTGGGACTACATCACAACAGATAATTTTTCTTCTTATCATTTTATCAACATTATTTCATTATTTGAACTTATTACTATCAGGACTCTGGTATACCCAGTATGATAATTTTTTATTACAACATTTGATATGTTTTCTTAAGAGCTATTGCTAAATAGTTCAATATGTAAAAAGTTAATAATCTTGACTTAGCAGAACTGTGGATATACTACAGTATTATAATAATTTAATTATTACAGCATTCGGCCGAAACGTTGTACAAATGAACAATAAGATGAGGACAATAGTCCGAATAATCCAAAATATCCAAATTATCAAGCCTCATCTCAAAAATTCTTGAGAAAGTTGCTTTTTGCACTGTGAAAATTGTTTTTTCTTCAGATTATTTACCTCGTACCTCCACTTGTACGGGTTAGGCACAAGGCCCTATTAACGTGGGACCACCCACAAGCCGGACTCATGGGTGGCAGGATGGAAAATTGCGTCGATCCCGTCGGCATTCCCCCTTAGGAGGGCGCCTCAGCACTGGGCAATAAACCCAGCCCTGCCCCTTGAAGTCAAGGGGCAGGTGTGTTGCCTGGGCCCCCGGGATCGACGCTATTATTTTACTAAATCTGATCCAGTGGCCAAAGCTCACTTGACCTCCCCAGTGGGAGTTAACAAATCCAGTCTCTGCCCTTCTTCTTTTCGTAATCCTCAAGTGACCGTTTCGTTTATTGGCAAGAGAATTCCCGCCAGTTTCTGGCTAGTGTTCCAGCAGAAATGCACACGAACAACAAGATTGGCGGATGCACATTGCGCAGCGTCCGAAATGCAAATATCGTCAGATTTGTTTAAACAGTAGCGCCGATCCCAGGGGCTTATCCACCCCCCCCCCCAGGCACACCTGCCCCCTTGACTTCAGGGGCAGGGCTGGGTTTATGCCCAGTGAACTGAGGCGCCATCCTTAAGGGGGATGGCCGACGGGTCGAACGCAATTTTTTCCACCTGCCACCCATGAGTCTCGTGCTTGTGGGTGGTCGCCAGCGTTAATAGGGGCCTTGTGCCTACCCGACAGTGGGTACGAGGTAAATAATACTGGAGAAAAACAATTTTCACAGTGCAAAAGCAACTTCTCAGAATTTTTGAGATGAGGCTTGATGAATTTTGGATATTTGGATTATTCGGACTAGTTGTGCCTCATCTTTATTGTCATTTGTACAACGTTTCGGCCGAATGCTGTAATAATTAATTATTATAATACTGTAGTATATCCAGCAGGTTCTGATAAGTCCAAGATATTATGACTTTTTACATATTGAACTATTTAGCATAGCTCTTTAAGAAACATATCATTGTTTGGTAATAAATATAATTATCCATGACTGGGTATACACAGAGGTCCTGATAGTAATAAGTTCAAATCAATGAAATAATGTTGATAAAGATACGGGGAGAAAACGAGGAGAAGAAAATTATCTTGTTGTGATGTTAGTCCCAACAGTAAAAAGAAGTCAAAGTCGAGATGGGGTAAAATAAGTACATAGGTGTGATTTACAATTAAATGAGATACATGTGTACGACTGAGCTTGTCGTTAACGGGAAAGTCGCTCCTTTCCACTCGTGTCTCACTATTATAGTGAAGAAACCGGTGCATAAATCATATTGGTATAATCCATCAGGTTCCGCGAGTCAAGATATTATACTTTTTACATATTGAACTATTTACAATAGCTCTTAAGTAAACATAATAAAACGTAATAATAATAAAGTCATTCAATAACTGTGGTCATATCCACACGTTCCGCTAAATCAAGATATTAGTACTTTTACATTTGAATTATATACCAATAGCTCTTAAGTAAGCATGTCACACGTTGTAATAATTGAAAGTTCATCATATTGTGGAAATATCCACAAGGTCCCAGCTAAGTCAAGATTATTATACTTTTTAGCCTATTGGACTATTTAAGCAATTAGCTCTAGTAATATATGAAACGTTGTACATAATTAAATTATCATACTGGGGTATACCCGAGGTCCGATAGCAAGTAGTTCAAATAATGAAATGAAGTTGATAAAATGAAGAAGAAAATTATCATTCAGCATTATTTGGATTTTCGGACTATTGTCCTCATCTTTATTGTTATCTGTACAACGTTTGACCGATGTGCCCTCCGGCCTTCTTTAGGTATTTCTTTCCAATTGGACATTTAGCCAATCTTTAGTAACTTGTGTTGGTGTTACCTACCCATATGGTCCATGGTTGCGGTATATATACACAATGTTTTTCACTGGAGAGGTTGGAAAGATAAGAACAGGGTATCAGAGTAGATTAAAGATTATACTTATCGATGTATTCATTTCGCGTTGGTTGGTCATCTCGATCGATCTAAGCTTAACTATTCTTTTTCAAAAATAGATGAAATATAAAATTATTTTTTAAACTTTGTTTTTAATGGCATGTTGCATAATCTATGTGCTAGCATCGGATTATTGATAACACTCTGTAGCGTAAATGGAAAATTTACAGACGGTTGGGGACCTTTGACCCCAGAGGCGTAAAAAAACCCACGAATCATCAGTTCCAATGAGGATTTTAAGCAAGAAAAGTCGTTTTCTTGCTTAAGTTGTAGACTCACCTGCACGAGCGCTGTGTTTTAGTTAGTAAGAAAACAAACTAGTTAAAGAATAATAATTTAAAAACAGCATGGCGTTGTTGGTTGTGCGCCATGTCTTAGCAAGAAAAGACTGACCAAGAAAGAAAAATGAATCAAGAAATGGAAGAACCAACAGATGGAGAAGTCAGAACATGGTGACCAACACGAGTTGCTATTTATTCTTCATTTATTGATTCATTTCCCTTTTTTTTTTGCCCATTTTAACCACATGCCAGGATTGAACTCGGGGCGAGTTCCATTTCCCCATCGACTTAACCATTCACCAACGCGCCGTAGGGTACGCGCCGATGATATTAGGGCGATAAAACAGACTTTTAAAAAGTTGTCTGTTTGTTGACTTCTATCTTGTTGTTCTTTCATTTCTTGATTCATTTCTTTCTGGTCAGCTTATTGGATAAGACATGCAATCAGCCAACGCAACAATGCCATACTGTTTTTGTCTTTGTTTTTTTTTTAAAATTTAATTTTATTAGCTAAATTTCTATTCTTACTATCTAAAACACACAACGCTGCCAGTTGAGTCGCGAACTAAGCAAGAAAACATCT
>CM042175.1:1647949-1675449 GCA_023376005.1 Doryteuthis pealeii
TTTTATATAGGATCAGCCGCAACTGTGAGCAACACAAGGCCCGATACAAAAAGTATAGAACACTCGCCACACATATACAAATATATATATATATATATATATATATATATATATAGGTTTGTTTAGAATGGCTTTTTGCCGATAATTTTTTGGAGAATAAGTGCTTAATTGGAGTCGTACCTAATTTTGAAAATTAATCAATTAATAATGAATTAGGCGGGAATACCTATTAAATGTATAGCTAAACAAATCGAGAAAAAATCAATCTCTGTATGTACATTTCGGCCTATTAGGCCTCATCAGCAGAGCTATAGATCGGAAGACCGCCTGTGCGTGATTTGAAAACCGGACCGTCAGCTGACATATATATATATATATATATATATATATTATATATATATATATATATATATATAATGTTGTTCTGGTTCCAACGGGAGAAAATTCAATATTTTATAAAAAAAGAAGGTCCGCAAAATGTATTATGTTTTCAGAAAAAAATGTTATTCTTTTTATCTTAGATATGCAACACGTGTTTCAGATCTTCTGGTATCTTCTTCAGGCTTTGATTGATAATCAATCAAAGCCTGAAGAAGTTTGTTTGTTACTTAATTACACATTTGATACATTTTTTATAAATGTTAAAAAGAAAATTAAATTGACATCACCAAATAATTTTTTTTTAAAGTAAAATTCCCTTTCTTAGAATGTTTGTGCTGATGGCTCGGTGGTAGAGAATATGACTGATGAAAAATCTAACAGCATTGATGAGCCATGATATGATGAAACACTATGTAGATGTCTAAATTTATATATATATATATATATATATATATATATATATATATATATATATATATATATATATATGTACAAGTTTGTTTAGAATGGCTTTTTTGCCGATAATTTTTTGGATAATTGGAGTCGTACCTAATTTGAAAATTAATTAATTAATAATGAATTAGGGCGGGAATACCTATTAAATGTATGGCTAAACAAATCGAGAAAAATCAATCCTGTATGTACATTTCGGCCTATTAGGCCTCATCAGCAGAGCTATAGATCGGAAGACCGCCCTGTGCGTGATTTGAAACCGGACTGCCAAGCTGACAGGCCAATCCCATAACCCCAACACTAAACGAACTTCTTAGATTTTATGATTTGTTTTAGAGTAGGTTAACATTCCTCTTCTAGTGACTTTTATTACACGACGATATGATAAGTTGTAAACAAGGTTTGTTTAGAATGGCTTTTTGCCGATAATTTTTTGGAGAATAAGTGCTTAATTGGAGTCGTACCTAATTTTGAAAATTAATTAATTAATAATGAATTAGGCGGGAATACCTATTAAATGTATGGCTAAACAAATCGAGAAAAATCAATCTCTGTATGTACATATATATATATATATATATATATATAGAGAGAGAGAGAGAGAGAGAGAGAGGGGAGAGAGAGAGAGGGAGAGAGAGGGAGAGAGAGAGAGATTTAAAAGGATTCAGATATTATTTACCTAGGTTCTAACTAAAGAATCTTCCGGATAATACTACATAGTCAGAATTATCCTGAAGATTCTTTAGGTGAAATCTAGGTAGATAGAATCTGACTTCTTTTAGGTTTCTATGTTTTACTCGACTTAGGCTATTGAACACTTTATACATATTAGCTTAGTCAACTGTTTCGGTGTTTTTTTTTTTTCCTTTTGACTAGCCATTCGGGTACTGTTTTTCCAGACTGTATGGATATTATGGTCTTTTTTTCTTTTTTTTTTCGGATCTTTTCCAGATATCTGTTTGTAATATATTTTTTTATTTTCAAATTTGATTGAACAGAGAATAACATCATATAAAGTGGAAGAGGTAGTTCAGATTTTATGAACAAATTAAATGAAGCAGAAAAAAATGATAAAACACAAATAATAAGAAATAATCTTAAAAGAAATACAATTTAAACATTATATTATTCTTGGGTGTATAGGTTGGCTGGTTGGTTGATTGGTTTTAAGGCATATCAACCCTTGCTGGATTATGTAATCATAATTTTTCTTTTACAAGCAATTATATGAACAGACTGAGATATATATTAACAAACTAACATAGATTAGATAGATAGATAGATAGATATGAACAGATGGAGATAGATAGATATAAATAGATAGATAGATGGATTTGCATTTATTCCTTGTTAAAGATATAGATCTACCTGCCCCCCTACTTCAGCTATGAGTAAATACTGGGAGAAGCTGGGCTCTATAACATTGGCAAGTGTCGTATCGATGAAGAAAACTCTGAATTCAAACCACCTTTGCTTAAAAACTGACCTTCCGCCATTTTCCTGTTCGTGACGGACGTGTTGGGTAAATACATACGTTATTATCTTTTGTGTTTCCTTTTAGTTTTTTTTTTTTTTCCTTTGTTTTATGACTCTTTAAAAATTGTCTTGTCTTTTCTTGGTTCAATTGAACTGTGTATTTTCACCAGTAAATTGTCCAAATCGCTTCAGTGTTCAAACAATCAATAATCTCAACTTCAAAGAGAAAAACACAAATAAAAATGGTCGTAAATCCAAAGGAGACGGCGAAATTAATCGGAGTTTTTTTTTGTTTGTTTTTTTGGTTTTTTGTTTTTTGTTTTTATTTTCTTTCTTTTACAGTGTCTGTCCCTTGATTTTTAGACTTTCAGTTTCCTTCGTTTTAACTTTTTTTTTTTGGCTTCTTGCTTTTTTCTTTTTTTCTCTTTTCTTTCTTTCTTTTTTCCTTTTTCTTCTTTCTTTTTTCTTCTTTTTTTTTCTTTCTTTCTTTTTTTCTTTTTTTCTTCCTTTTTTTTCTTTCTTTCTTTTTCTTTTCTTTTTTCTTTTTTCTTTCTTTTTCTTTCTTCCTTTTTTTCTTTCGTTTTTCTTTTTAAATTCTTCTTTGACTTTCTTTCTTTTCTTTTCATTCCTTTTTTTTTTCTTCCTTTTTTCTTCTTCTTCTTTTTTTTTTTCTTTTCCTTTTTTCTTTCTTTTTTCTTTCTTTTTCTTTCTTTCTTTCTTTCTTTCTTTTTTTTCTTTCTTTTCTTTTCTTAATTTTTTCTTTGACTTTCTTCATTCATTCTTTCTCAGTCTCCTTTCGTGTTAGACTTTATTTGATTTTGTTCTTGTTCTTTCTTCTTCTTCTTTCTTTCTTCTTTTTTTGTTCTTTCTTTCTTTTTTTTTTCTTTTTTGTTTCTTTAATTTCTTTTTTCTTTCTTTTTTCTTTCTTTTTCTTTCTTTTCTTTTTTCTTCTCTTTCTTTCTTTCATTCCTTTTTTCTTCCTTTTTTTTTCTTCTCTTTTTCGTTCTTTCTTTACTCTTTTTCTTCTTTTCTTCTTCCTTTCTTTTTTCTTTTAATTTTTCTTTGACTTTCTTTCATTCATTCTTCTCAGTTCTCCTTTCGTTGTTAGACTTTTATTGATTTTTGTTCTGTTCTTTCTTTCTTTTCTTTCTTTTTTTTCTTTGTCTTTCTTTTTTCTTTTCTTTTTCTTCTTTCTTTGACTTTCTTTCTTTTCTTTTTCTTTCTTTTTTCTTTTTCTTTTCTTTATATTTTTTCTTTTTTTTTTTTTTCTTCTTTTTTCTTTTCTTTCTTTCTTTGACATTCTTTCTTCTTTTTCTTTCTTTTTCTTTCTTCTTCTTATTCTTTCTTTTTTCTTTCTTTTTTTCTTTCTTTTTTTTTTCTTTTTCTTTCTTTTTCTTCTTCTTCTTTTTCTTTTAATCTTTCTTTGCTTTCTTTCTTTCATTCTTCTTTCTCAGTTCTCCTTTCGTTGTTAGACTTTATTTGATTTTGTTCTTGTTCTTTCTTTCTTTCTTTCTTTCTTTCTTTCTTGTGTTGAGTTTTCATCGTTTCAATATCATTAGTTATTTTTTGCTTCTTTTTTTCTTTTTTTTTTTTCGTTTTTTTCTTATTGTCAGTTTTCGTTTTTTCTTTCTTTCTTTTTCTCTTTTTCCTTTCTTCTTTTTTCTTCTTTCCTCATTCTTCTTTTAACTTTTTTTTATTCTTTTTTCTTTCTTTCTTTTTCCTTTTCTTTCTTTCATCTTTCTTTTTTCGTTTTTCATTTTTTTTCTTCTTTCTTTCTTTATTCTTTTTTTTCTTTTTTTCTTTTTTTATTTCATTCTTTCTCTTTGCTTCTTTTTGCTTCTTTATTTTTTCTTTCTTTCTTCTTTTCCTTTCTTTCTGTTGTTGTTGTTGTTCTTCTTCTTCTTTTTCTTCTTTTTCTCTGTTTTTGGGGGTTTGGGTTTTTACAGTGCCTTGATTTTAGATTCAGTTTTTCTTCGTTCATATCATTTTTTGTTTTTGTTTTTTTTTCTTTTTGCTTCTTGCTTTTCCTTTCTTTCTTTTTCTTTTCTTTTTTCTTTTTTCTTTTTTTTTCTGTTCCTCTTCTTTTTTTCTTTTATCTTTCTCTTTTTTCTTTCTTTTTTGTGTTGATTTTTTCTTCGTTTAAATATCATTGATTTTTTATCTCTTCTCTTTGTTTCTTTCTTTTTTTCTCTTTCTTTTTCTCTTTCTTTCTTTTATCTTTTACTTTTTCTTTCTTACTTTCTTTCTTTCTTTCTTTCTTGTGTTGAGTTTCTTCGTTTAAATATCATTATTTTTTGCCTCTTATTTTACTTTCTTTTTTTCTTTTTTTTTTTTGCTTCTTTACTTTCTTTTTTCTTTTTTCTTTCTTTCTTGTGTTGGGTCTTCTGTTTCAATAACATCATTTTTTGTTTCTTTCTTTCTTTCTTTGCTTTCTTTCTTTCTGTGTGTTGTTGTTGTTGTCCTCTTCTTCTTTTGATTTATCTTCTTCTTCTCCCTCCTCTCTCTCTATCCATCTTCTTCTTCTTCTTCTTCTTCTTCTTCTTCTTCTTCTTCTTCTTTCTTCCAAAATGTTCCTTCTCTCTATATCTCTCTCCACTTCTTTTTCTTCTATAAAATGTTCTCTCTCTCCCTCTATCTCACTCACTCACACACACACACACACAAACACACAATTCTTTCTTCTTCTCTTTTCTTCTTCTTCTTCTTCTCTTCTTCTTCTTCTTCTTCTTCTTTCATTCTTCTTTTCTTCTTTTTCTTCTTCTATTCTTCTTTTCTTCTTCTTCTTCTCATTCTTCTTCTTCTTCTTCTTCTTTTTCTCATTCTTCTTCTTCTTCTTCTTATATTATTATTATTATTATTATTATTCTCCTTCTTTTCTTCTTCTTTTCTCATTCTTCTTCTCTCCTCCTCCTTCTTCTTCTCATTCTTCTTCTTCTTCTCCTCCCCTTCTTCTTCTATCTTCTTCTTCTTTTTGATTTCATCTCTTCTCATCAGCTGATCATTACAGCACAAAATTTAATTCTTTGTCTTTTTACAATCCGACATAGAACTCCCCTTCCCTAAACCCAACCACCCCTCAAAAAACTTATTCACCTACACCTCCTCCTCCTCCTCCTCCTCCTCCCATCTAAATAAATTTCACCTCACAACACGCAACCAAGTCAAATCTCTCCGATTCAATCAGTCTATTCCATAATTCCTTATTCTGTCGTAGTTTCTCCGAATCGACGCCATCTTTGATTCCTCGCTCAAAGCAATTTTGCTTTTTTTGCTTTTAAACGGGCTAAGTATTTTTTTTCTTTCATTCAAATACTTTCGATACATTAGCTAAGTTGGCATAAATTAGGGTTAATTTCTGGGGGTGGGGTTTATGAGGGAGGGGGAGCGATGAAACATGTGGAATCACTTTATTTACCGTTTCTTTGGGAACACTTCCCTTTCTAACCAAATTCGATCTTGTTACTGTTCCCGGAACAGACGGCAGCTTCTGTTGGAATATTCTAATATTATAAGGTGTGCTGATGTCCACCACTTGAACATATAGAACTATTTTGGAATATTCAGGAGTAAGTTATTACTAAGCTTACTTAGATGTGGCACAAGCCAGAATTATGAGGCACCCATGAGAATCAAACTCACAAACAATAGTCTTGCTAACCATAACGCCACGTGAGGTGTCCAATTTTTGTAATATAGTTATTGACTAAGCTTAGCTTAGATGTGGCACAAGGCCTAAAGCGTGGGGCGCCAATCGAAGTCTCTGACCATGGTCTGCAAATCTAGTTTGTTAACTATAACACCAGAGGTACCTATATATGAAGTGTGAGCTTAGATGTGGCACAAGGCCAGAAGTATGGGTACCCAGTGGAATCGAACTCACTAAGAAAGGTCTGCTAATCTAGCTTGCTAACCATTACACCGCGTGGGTGCCGAAAATTTTGTAATATAGTTATTTAGTAAGCTTAGATGTGGCACAAGGTCAGAACTATGGAGCGCCCAGTGAGAATCAACTCACTTAGAATGGTCTATAATCTAGCTTGCTAACCATTACACCGCGGAGGTGTATTTTGTAATATAAGGTGTGCTGAAGTCAAACCTTAAACTTATAGACTCTGCAATGAGCACGTGGATTAAAGAGTGTGTGGGCATATATCGCGGGCATCATTCAGAATGGGTCATGTGACCAAACTGAACTAATTTATTTCTAATAGTTTAAAATTATATTTTTCTTCGAAAGCTAACTGATTTTCATTAAAACATTAAAGACCCTTTCTCTCTGCAGTCAGTCTATTGGTTGGTCAATACCTATGGGGGTCATTCAAGCCAAACACTCCGTCACACTTTTGACCCTTTAAAACAGTTCAGACAAAGTTAACACGAACATTCGATTAGAGAAGTAATGTATATAAAGTATTACGCGTTCATCCTTTCAATTGTAAGGACTGTTTTATTCATTCATAATAACAGTCGTATACACAAAGGAATTGTTCAGCTTCGTATTACTGTTATTTCTTCTTTTTTTTTTAAAGTTTTGTCACATTTCAATTAATAAGTTTCCGTTTTGTTACAAACAATTTGTTTTCGAGTTTTATTTGTTTCATACACCTTTTGTGTTTCTCCTTTCGTCCAGCCTCTCTCTGTCTCTCTGTCTCTCTGTCTCTCTCTCTCTCTGTCTCTCTCTCTCTCTCTCTCCTCTGTCTGTCTCTGTCTCTGTCTCTCTCTGTCTCTCTCTCTCTGTCTGTCTGTCTGTCTGTCTGTCTGTCTTCTCTCTCTCTCTCTCTCTCTCTCTCTCTGTCTCTCTCTGTCTCTGTCTCTCTATCTCTCTGTCTATCTCTCTGTCTCTCTCTCTGTCTGTCTGTGTCTCTCTCTCTCCTCCTTAATATATATATATATAATAGTATATATATAATATATATATATAGGTTTCGTTGAATTGAACAGACAATTCCTGTCTGACAAGTCTTTCATGATCCGTTCTAATCTTCGGGCCATCCTTCTGGTTCAGGGTGGAACTGGTATACCAGTCCACCGAATGTTTCAACACTAGCGCTTTCGGCAATACACTTTGCCATCCTCAGGTGGGAAAACGATGGAATGTTTTCATGTCTCGTTTTTAACGAGAACGAGTAGAAGCAAGGAATAGTGGGAGGTAATATCAATGTGGTAGAGGGAGGTTTTTGAATAGTAGTAGTTTGAACAAAGCAGTGGTGATTTTTTGAAGGGGGGGGGCACAGGTTGTGATAAGGGGGGGGATAATGGAAGTAATGTAGGCAGAAAATTATAAGCATTTAGGATATGTTGACTTACTTCAAAGTCTATTTTGTTTATATATATATATATATATATATATATATAAATATATATATATATATATATATATTATATATATTATATATGAGGTAGCAAAGGATATTGAACAAGAAATGATAACTCAAAACAAATCTAAGCGTTGAAACGTTTCGTCCGATTTGACTGAGGATGTCCGTATAAATCGGACGAAAACGTTTCAACACTTAGATTTGTTGAGTTATCATTTCTTGTTCAATATCCTTTTACCTACCTCATACTGTCGGATTCTACTACATCCATCCTATCTCCATATATATATATATATAATATTATATTAATATATATAAATAATATATATGAAATTTAACATTATGAAAAACATATGATGTTTGTTATGTAATTGCTGACAGTACTGTTTCGACCAAATCGATAAGTTGGTCTTCATCAAAGAGCGACATAGATGGGAAGAGAAGATATCCGTTAAAAAGACTGTTTACAGAAACGAACGCTGAGTTCAACAGCTGAAATTTTTGAAAAATGCATATTCTGTTTTAAAAATAAAATAAATTTTTTTTTAATTTTTTAAAATCAGAAGCATTTTAGTTTTATAGAAAAACTCAAAAGAGTTGTTGTAAAAGTTTATATAAAAATGTAAAGTGGGTTATCAAAATAGTATAGTATATTATTTGCTGTTAAAAAAAATATCTATTTTTCATATTTGTCAAATGAAAAAACATTATATCTGGGACTTTTACACCTTGAAGACTTTCATCTATACTACGGACTTATCAACGCCACAAATACCATGTGACTTGTATATTTTTTTAACAGCTGAAAAATATATACTATACTATTAACGGATATCTTCTCTTCCATCTATGTCCTCTTTGATGAAGACCAACTTATCGATTTGGTCGAAACAGTACTGTCAGCTAATTAACAATAACAAACATATATTTTCATAATGTTAAATTTCATACTGACGGATTAATTTCCATCTATTTTCATATATATATATATATATATATATATATATATATATATATATATATATATATATTCAATTATTCAAGATAGTTACAATGTAGCAATATTCACCGGAAGTTAACCAGACAGATTAGATATTTATATGACATATAAAAATTCATGCGCAATATCTGGACCCCAACGTTGTGATCTTCTGTTGCTGGCCGATTTGAAGGGCGCGAGTCAGAGACAGGTTCACAAGGATTAAAAAAACAAAACAACAAACTACAAAGTTTGAAAACAAGATGCGGATGGAAAAGGATCGTGAAGCGATTCTATCTCACTATCTGACTATCGGCTTCCTATCTACTGCTAGCGACGACCTTCACACCTCAACGGCCCGGGTCAAACTGACTAAGGGCTGGAGCTTAGCTGAATTATGTAAAATCTCCACCACACCCATCTACTGTCGACCACCCAGATGGCCGGCACTTAAATTCAACGCCGACTTTTAGACGACATTATCCCTTAAAACTAAGAGCAAATACTTCTCTTTTCGGACTTAGCGTCTCCAACTTCGACAATTAATTTTTTTCAAAAGCGATTTCCTCATAAAAATAGCCTTTTTTGCTTTTAACACCCAAATGACTAAAGTATTATCACTAAGTGGCTTACTTCATGGTGTCGTACCGGTCTCTTTGTGTCCTCAAAAGGACAAACTCCACCCATTACTTATGCCTGGCTTTAACATATTTTTAATCTATTTATTTATTTATTTATTTTCTGACCATGTCTTCTTCCATCATAGTACACATAAGGCAGTAGAGGTTTGGACAATCATATAGAGGCTAGGGTTGATCAATCGGATGCTGTCTCTCCAACTACACCATCTAGCCTAATATGGGGGTCAAAGTAGAGTGCAGCATCGCTTATTGGATTGCTCACACTAACCAGAGTGTCTCAACACTGTTAGTTTTGCGGCATAATTCGATTCGTTTAAGTGCAATGCATTCTTGGAATACTGTTCAGTCGTTATTTTTTGATAAAAAAGATGATTATTTTGTCCTTAAAACACTTTTGAAAAATCATTTTATTGCCTCTTATAAACAACAGATTGCATTTAGATTCTCACACGGCTCAATTTGTCTCATGATATATGATGTATATGTTTACGTTGTGTGTTTCATGTATTGTTTCCTGTGAGCGTCCAAGGTGGTCTATGTCCATGGGATTGCTCACACTATTAGGCGATGGCCTCCCTTCAATAGTAGTTTAAACAATAAAGTTTTTCTTTACTTATATTATTTTTTTAATAATTGTACTACTATGATTAATATAAATCTTATTTCTTATTTCTTATCTTCTATTTCTAAGCCTCACGGTGCGCCAACAGGTGGTCTATTGAGTAGTGGGTCTTCATGCCTCCTGTGCAACATCGGTGTATTTCTAAACTATGCGACAGGTGCTGCTTCGGCCCGAATTTGACTTGAGTCACCAAATGCATTTCCAATAACCGTTACACTACGAGTGCTGTATAGCGTGTATTACCCCTCTACTATTCTGTCAGGTTGTAAATAGAGAGATACAGACAGAGAGATAGATTAGAGATGGTAGATTATTGCGGTTTCTTTTATCTTTTATGGCCGCAATCTTGTCTGAGCCTGGGTGGACTTCTATCTAAGCTTCTGCTGGAGGTTTACTTTGTTGCATTTTCTGGATAATAGGTGTGTGCTAGTTCCCGTTATACTTATAGACTAGGCGAGATCGCCGTGTCTATTCGAGTTGATTGTATAGCTGTAATACCCCTCCAACATTCTATGACGGAAATAAGAAAAGAGCAGACATTGCCTTGCCTAGCCGGGGATCGAGCCCGCGTCCACTCGCCATGCGAATGTAGACGCGAGTTAGGCATTGGCGGACGCGAAGTGCCAGGATGTTCGGTACAATACGTACATAATAACTGTGTGAGTCAAACGCGGAGCAAGTAGAGATTNCATGTGCTAGCATAATGCAAAGTGGTGGCTGAAGAGTGGGTATCCCTATTTTTACTTAACCCTGAAATCCAACAGCCAATCAGAACTCAGGAAATGAACTTGCCTGAATTCATAATGAACAATCCAAAGCCACCTACCAACTCTAGTTTTAGTCTGGCATTCATCTTATGGCATACACCATAGATCTTTTAGTTAGGAGGCTGAATGATCATCAACCCCAGTTTTTTCATAGGACATATCCAGAACCCCAATCCAAGTTTATAAAACCACCCGAGTCACTCTAATATTACCCTGGAAAGTCTATTTTTCTAGTAACCCAACCCGCCTGGCCTACAGAATCCCAATTTTTTAACCAAACACCCACTAAGGACACCCACTCCCATATTAGAGGCACTGACCGGCTTGCTTTCAAACAACAAAGTGCGGAAGACAGTCGGCGGGCCTACACAACAATAGCTGAGGGAAAGGGGGAACAAAATGACCCACAATTTTGTTTTGTTTACATGTGTTTTTCAGTTTCTTGGGTTTTTTATTTTCAATTTTTTCCACCCCCTCCATCGCCAATCATCAATATTGAGAAATTTTTAAGTAGGATAGATGCATAGAGCGAATGAGGTATTTTGGTGGAAGGGAGCTGCGCAGGAGAGAATGTAAGAATTTTATTTTTGAATGAATCGTTGGTGAGTGAGCCTAGCTAGATAGATCCGTGTAGTGATATGACCAGTTTTATCACCCCTCCCCCAAAACCAAACTTCCGGCTATATGCCGAGTTGTGTGCACACGTGCTGTATCTCATTTCCAAATAAATTTTAAAGTTTATTTGGAGTGAGTGCACGTATGTGCTCACTTCAAATAATCTGGCATTCATCTTGTAACAGAGTTTGAATACTTTACACAAAATCCAACAGGAATAATACCTGTCCTAAATAAAATGGCATTACATTTAAATTTACCTATGTGGAGAAGTAGGAGGTGGATCTACAGAAGTGCATTACTTTTGACAGGCCCTCGTAATTACTGAAGACATTTCCACAGAGCAATTATTTTTGAGAAATTGTAGAATACTGTTAATTGTTATTCTGTGTTACTTTCACCCTTAGCCAGGATTGAACTGCCAGTCTGGAAATGACTGTTACAGATTGTTAACTATTGGACAGTTGAACAGTCAAACACCTCCTCAGCTTAATGGACTCTTCCTGGCAGTAGTGGCAGTAATTATTTAAGCTGTTATAGTGGGTTCATTGGAGAACTAGTAACTTCATGGTTAGGCTTGGCCAGTCACATTGCCTCAAACCAATTGTTGACTGTCTGACTTACTTACTTCAATATAGCGCTGCGAACAGGATTCGACCTAGCTGGATGGGAAAAGCTGTTTATTGAGGCAGGCATATCTGTTGCCTCTGCCAAAACTTATGCCCAGACATTTTTTTAGTGAAGAGATTGCAAGGTCCAGCTTGCATATATGCTGGATCGTGCAATGCTTAAGGAACTGGGTATCAAGACTATGGGTGACATGCTCACTATACTAAAGCTAGCCAAGGATCCCCCAGTGACCACCCATCATCAGCTGATTATGCAAGAACACCAACTGCAAAACTTCCTCAACTCAGTTCGGAAATGACCCCACAACAATTCAGGAAGTTCAGGATAGACTGGGACGTATTTACAAAGATGACCAATCTCCCCCCCCCCATACAGACTAACATTCAACTGTACAATTGTGCTGATGAAACCGTCCAGAATTCTATCATCAATACTTCCTGACTTCTTCAACACCAACCCTAGCAAACTGCTTGATATGCTAGAGGTGTTGGTTACACAGAAATCGAATCCCATGGTCACAGAATCTCCTTTTCATCCATCATACAGAGTGACCATGAGTCCATCCAGGATTACTTGATTCGTCTACAGTCAGGAGCACAAGATTGCAACTATATATGCCCCAACTGTGATCATGACTTGTCCAACATATATATAAAGGATCCGTTCATCGGGGGATTGCTAATGACACACTACAGGCGGATATATTGGCTAAGGCAGGTTCGGAAATGACCCCACAACAATTCAGGAAGTTCAGGATAGACTGGGACGTATTTACAAAGATGACCAATCTCCCCCCGCCATACTTACTTCAATAAGTAATTCAGATCTTTTTGAGGAAAACATGGAAATAATGCATTGTGATTTTATTTTAGAGCGTCTCACTTGGTTTTACTGTTGTTGGGATTAATGTATCTTATTATAATGGAGATTGTGTGTTTGTCTGTCTGTAACTGAAACTAAATCACTACTCAAGTCACAATTCCCTTAGTTATTGACATCACATTCACCATGAATTTATTTTTTATTTAAACCTCATTATTGATAAAATTGTTATACCTTGTTAATACTGTGGTTCTACATACTAATAACATGCAAGTATATTTATATATTCAACAAAATAGCGGTTTACAGTGTGAACGAGAAGGCTAATTTGCATATTGATATTAAGAATTTGATTTTAATAAATAATGCTTAATATTATTGATTTCTAATTGTTTGGTTTTCTCTTAACGAATCTGAGCAAAAATCTCGGGTATAAATCTGAAAAGAAATCCATAAACAAGACGAAAGAACTGTAATTTTATTAAATAATTCATAATCTAACTAAATAGATAAATTAGGAAAAATGAAAGACGGGAGTGATGGAAAATGATTGAAAGTTAGATTTAAAGCTGTTCTATTTTATCATTTTCTAAATAGTTTCTAATTTGATACAATATTTTATTACATTAAAACCTAAATTCTTGCACCCGAAGGGTGCATATATTTGCTAGTATATTAAATGTAACTGTTTATACAGAGGTTTTCGCGGAGCATTTACCTAAGGTTTTTGCTATTGCCGTCTTCAGAATGCGCACCACATGTGTTGGTAAACAAACTATTTACGGTTGAAACTAAGAATGCTGTTAATTTTAAATTAAGGCTCACAAATAAATACAGCTCTTACATTCGTAATTGAGCACTTTATTTTCCTTTATTTCATCTCGGAAAAAATACCAATATATCTATCTGTCTATATATATATATATATATATATATAATATATATATATATATATATATATATATATATATATGAATTAGGAAAGAGGATTAGAATAAATCCGACAGAATGTGGTAGAGATATGTGGAACACAGAACAAAACTCAGACAAACGTATGTAGGAGATATATTTCGCTAAGCCTTGAGCTCCGCATCATCAGTCACTTTATTGATTATGAAGGTATCATGCAAGTGTTTTATAGAAGGGGAAGTGGATGGGAGAGGGGTGGATCAATCAAAATCTTTCCGCACAATGCCTACCCACCCACTTGACCCCTTCCCCTATACACCCCTCTCCTGTCCACTTCCAACCCTATTGCCATTATGGCAAGCCCAAAGCCTTTTATCATATGGGTGCTAGAAAGCGGTGACTGAGCGTCTACATGTCCTGGGAATTACGTTAAACTCTATCTGATGGTGAGGTTCCAGTTCTGGAGGTTTGGGGAATGTGGAGCACCCCTTCATCACCATTGCTCCCTGGTCCACTCTGACCAGAGTGGTAGTACTTGTTAGGGTTCCATCTATGGGTTAAATAAAAAACATGAGTTTATAAACAAAATTGTATTATCCATTAAAAATGAAATTATTTCAAAACTTTGTTAGCATTAAACATTTTTTTTACCAATAGAAGTATTCGGCATAAAATGACCCAAGGGGTTGACATGTCGTAAAACCCAACCAACCAAACCAAACCCGTCCACTACCTCTTCTATAAAAACACTTGTATGATACCTTGATAATCAATAAAGTGACTGATGATGCTGAGGTCAAGGCTTAGTGAGATATATCCCTTATATATGTTTGTCTGAGTTTTGTTCTTGTGTTCCTCATATTCTCTACCATATATGGTGGACTCTCCTATCGAGAACGATAGAGAGGGTCAGCAGTGAGTGATTTGATTCCTCCCATGTTGTGCATGCTGTCAAGAAGACATTTTATGTTTCCTCGAGTGTGACAGCAACCCAGCCTGCTGCGAGCCATGAAGCCACACTGACAAATGAAATGATCCAAGGCAGGAGTTAAATGTTTTTCTTTTAATGATATGCGGAGCCGATCTCTATGCTTCAGTCTATTTTGTTCAAAGCTCTTTAGTTAGCGAAACAGGTCTTACGCCATTCCCTCCGATCCGATGCTAGATCTTCCCAAGCACCAGGTCAATATTCTAGGCATTTCAAATTGTCCTTCAATTTGTCCTTGTAGCGTAAGAGAGGACGTCCAATGGAACGCTTAGCATTTGGTAGTTGCCCGTATAAAAACTTCTTTGGAAGCCTGTTCTCATTCATACGGACAACGTGACCAGCCCACCTAAGTTGAATCTTGGCTAGTAGGGTTTCAATGCCAGCAATATCACATCTTTTTAAAATTGTGCTGTTTTTTACTTTGTCATCCCATTTTATACCGCAAATGACACGAAGACAACGCATGTGAAATGCGTCAAGTTGGTTTATGTGCTTGCGGTAAAATGTCCAAGCTTCAGCGCCATACAGTAGAGTAGAAAGCACGACTGCTCTGTAGATGTTAATTTTTATTTTAAGAGATACATCTTTGGTACTCCATAAACGATGTTTTAGATTGCCGAATGCAGTGCTAGCTTTACCTATTCTGGAATGGATTTCTTTGTCCGTTTTTTCCATCAGATGTGACTGTTGATCCAAGATATTTAAATGTGTCATCAATCTTCAATGCTTTTCCATCAATGAAGACAGATGGATTTACAAGACGTGGATTGCAAGCTGCGGGCTGGTATAGTAGTTCAGTTTTTTTTAATACTGATTGTAAGTCCAAATGCTTTTGATGTCTCAAAGAATTTATCGATGATGGTCTGGTTTAAAAATGAGTGCTTTCGGCTATACAGTAGTAATACTGTATTGCCGAAAGCGCTCGTTTTGAAACCTTTGGTGGACTGTTACACCAGTTACACCCCGGCACCAAAAAGATAAGCCCGAAAATTAGAAAGGATCAACCAAAAACTCGTCCGACAAGAATTGTCTGTACAGTTCAACAAAACTTGTATAAAAGAAAAAATGCTGCCAAAATACACTTATTTTAAAATATATATATATATATATATATATATATATATATATAAGAAAGACTTAGGAATATTGACTTACCAAGTTTGGTTTATCGACATACAAGAGGGGATATGATTGAAGTCTACAAATATACACCTGGATTTTATTCAACGAACTCTGACATACTAAACATTGCTTGAAATATTAATACCAGGGGTCATAAATTAAAACACTTAAAAAAAAATTTGTAAAGCAAATGCAAGACAAAATTATTGGTTATTTCCTATAAGTCTAACATAAACAAAGGGGAACCACTCTTGACTGATAAATTATTTATTGGTTATTTCCTATAAGTCCAACATAAACAAAGGGGAACCACTCTTGACTGATAAATTATTTATTTATTGGTTATTTCCTATAAGTCTAACATAAACAAAGGGGAAACACTCTTGACTGATAAATTATTTATTGATCTACTAGGAAAAAAGAAGACGGGTTTAGGGTTAGTTTAATGGGAAAATAAATAAATAATTTATCAGTCAAGTGTGGTTCTCCTTTGATCATGTTAGACTTATAGGAAATAACCAAATTATTTTCGTAACAGAATGGTGAATACATGGAATAAACTACCATCATCAATAGTGAATGCCTCATCTCTAAACTCCTTCAAGGCAAAGTTGGATAATCTGTGGAAAAATTATAAATATTCTGTGGAATTAAGATGAATGTTTATAAGGAACAGCTGACAGGTCTCAGAAATAATATACTAGCTGAAAAGATATATATATATATATGAATTTAACATTTTGAAAAAACAATTGGTAATTATTATCTGCTGACAGAATCTGTTTCGACGCCTTAGTAGAAGGGTCATCATCAACGAGCAAAAAATTTTACGATAGAAAGAAGGGATAAAAAACCGTTGGAAAAAAAAATTCAAGCATTCCAGCGTGTGTTTGTACCCCCTATTCTCTTCCAACGGTTTTTTTATCCCTTCTTTCTTTTGTAAAATTTTTTTATCCCTTCTTTCTTTCGTAAAATTTTTTTATCCCTTCTTTCTTTCGTAAAATTTTTTGCTCGTTGATGATGACCCTTCTACTAAGGCGTCGAAACAGATTCTGTCAGCAGAAAGCAGAGTTAAAAGGAGATGTCATTTTTCTTGGTCTAGCCTGCACAAAAGATGGACTAGACGTGTGGTGTCACTGTTCATTAAGTGGGGGCGCTCTACCCCCACACCAACTATCAGTAAGTGACTCTCATATTCTTCATGAACTCTTTGTTTCTTCCCAAGGACTTTCGTCCTATCTGATTTGTATCTTATCATGTATGTCCTGTTGCATGTGCTCAGACAATAAAGTCTGTATTGTTGTTTTGTTGAATTCAATTCCCAGTGGTGTGGCAGTGGGCAAATTCCTGCAGCCATACATATGATCTACCATTGGCTACCCTTGTTATCCAGGGCTTGACTACAGTGTTTAGCAACTCCATGTAGGCATCTGATAGTCCTCCAACACTTTTCTGCAGATTTTCAAGGAATTCTGCTGTACGAACGCAATCAGATCGTCTGTTATGTTGCTTTCTTCTAGCCACGAGGGTTTCTTCACTAGGTGACACTACTAACTGGGTATTTAAACTCAGCCTGGGAAGCTCTCTGTCTCTGTCTCTTGGTCTAGCATCCAGAAAAGAATGACTAGACGTGTGATATGTCTGTCCATTAAGTGGTGGGGGGTGGTGGCTTTGTGTCCCAACTATCAATAAGTGACTCTCATATTCTTAATGAACTCTTTGTTGCTTCTCAAGGACTTTCATCCTATTTCTTTTGTATCTTATCATGTATGTCATTTTCCACGTGCTCAGACAATAAAGTCTGTATTGTTATTATGTTGTACTTTGTTCAGATTTATTTATGTATATATTCATCTGTAAATACAAACATATACACAACCAACATAAAAATAACATAAAAAAATGATCTATTATCAAAGTTAGGTTCTTTTTATGAACGAATACCTTTTTAATGATTTCTCCGTTTTCTTTTTTTTTTCAAAACAATAACATATACTAGTTTTATAACATATCTTAGTTTTTATTATACTAGACTTTTCAACATGTTAGGGATAAATAATAACACTTTATTTTTGCAATACAAAATTGTATCTACCATAACTCTTAGAAAAATCAAATATCCAAATTCTAACGGTTCTATTTCAGCGTTCCAAAAGTGATTTAAAAAAAAAAAAATTCTCTTCGAACATTTCTAAAAATTCTCCGTTTTTCCCCAACGAATTTTTTCATTCAAAATAAAATTTCACTCTGATGAAGGTCGAATCTTCTCTGTGTGCGGAATATTTTCACACAGATGAACTGACCGAAACACATGTGTAAGTGATATTGATTAAATTCATCTTTTATTATCCATTCTATTTCTTTCTTTTCTTTATTCATTCTTCCTCGTATGTGAGTGTGTGTGTGTGTGTGTAAAAATAAAGTAAAGTGGGTGTATTAGCCGAGCAGTGGGAGTCTATCCCATTTCCACTAGCGCTAAACCAAGAAGAATTTTGTGCCTCTGAGGTGCAGCGTCACAATTACCATCAGTTGTTACCTACTGTGCTACACATGTGCTGAGTTGGTGAAGGCTGGTATCATATCCGTAACTTTGTAGGTCACGAGGTGGATGCTCTACCGACCGAGCTAAAATGCGAACTAACAAATTTAATCCGACCGAAACCACTTTATACATATTAAATTTTTACTTGAAGGCACTTACAACGCATGTATCGCATAAAATTCGATACTTTTTCTTATAGAAAATGAACTTGACAAGTGTAATCCCAGTAAAGGATGGCTCGATGTGTAGAATACCGTACAGACTGTTTCGACTTTATTAAGTCTCATCAGCGGTATATACTAACGATTTCCCTCCGACAGAAATCGAAACCGGGACTTCAGCAGACGCAGTGAAACACTAGTGAAACACTTTTATCGCCTCGGCCACAGTACACAGCTGACCATCCTAGCGGAATTAAGCTTGTCAAGCGATACTACGCGCCACTACCATAATAGGTAAGGGGGCGCTATTGAGAGAATAATAACAACAAACAGACCGGATGCCCTTCGGCGAAGTGAATAAGATTTTTGGATGTTTGTTTATTTAGAAACGTTGCTGATAAAGTATATATTAAATTATTCTCTCAATAGCGCCCCCTTACCTATTATGGTAGTGGCGCATAGTATCGCTTGACAAGCTTAATTCCGCTAGGATGGTCAGCTGTGTACTGTGGCCGAGGCGATAAAAGTGTTTCACTAGTGTTTCACTGCGTCTGCTGAAGTCCCGGTTTCGATTTCTGTCGGAGGGAAATCGTTAGTATATACCGCTGATGAGACTTAATAAAGTCGAAACAGTCTGTACGGTATTCTACACATCGAGCCATCCTTTACTGGGATTACACTTGTCAAGTTCATTTTCTATAAGAAAAAGTATTGAATTTTATGCGATACATGCGTTGTAAGTGCCTTCAAGTAAAAATTTAATATATACTTTATCAGCAACGTTTCTAAATAAACAAACATCCAAAAATCTTATTCACTTTATACATATTTTTTTTCATGACCACAGCATTAAATATGATTAACTTTTCTTTTTCTGTTCTTTCTTTTCTTTATTCATTCTTCCTCATATATTCATCTACGTTGGAAGGTTACTCTTTCGTCCATGTGCTCAGACAATAAAGTCTGTATTTGTTATGTTTTACATCTTTGTCTGAATTATTTTATGTACATGTTGGAAGGTTACTCTGAGCCTTCTAACAGATCATAAGAACCACACATTTAAATTCTTATACACTGAATCGCCATTATAATAAGATAGATATGTATAAACTGTCTGAGAAAAGAAAGAAAAAAGGGTTAAATTGAACTTAACAGACCTAAATTACACTATCGTATGTCACCCCGCCGAAAGAAAAAATACCAAAAATCAGGGAATTAACTAAATGTGTATTTGAGAATCTGTGTTAAGCCTCAAAGATCTATGGTTCCAAGTTAACTGACCTGAAAAAATGTTAAAGTTTTTAAATAAAATAACTGATGCATTATATCTTTTATTCATTAACTCTTAACATCCTGTTGAGAATTCTCTAAATCCAGAGCTCCATTCTTATAAGGATTTATCTAAAAATGGCTAAAAATGGCCTTTTCATTTAAATTTACCTGTTATTTCCCTCAAATCAGACTTCTAAATATGTTTGATATTACATTTAAACAAATTCCAGATCCCCATTCCTATAAGGATTTATAAAAAAATAGCCAAAAATGGCTTTTTCATTTAAAGTTACCAGTTATTTCCCTTAAATCAAAGACTTCTAAATATGTTTAATATTACATTTAAACAAAGGCTATCATTTGGAGTAGATTAGGAAATTGAATGTAACTTCCAGCCAGGTAGAATGAGGTGGTATAATAATGAAATTTATTGTGTACAGTGCTCAGGTGCAGCACAACTCATCAAAGTCTCATGTCAAGTACACAGAATAATGTTGTGTCAGGAACATGAACAGTTCACAGTAGTAATATGCATGTATGTGTGCGCATGTGTATGTGGGGAGTGGCATCAGGTATAGTGTTGGCAGACTACAGGAAGCATGGAGGCTTTGAAAGATTCAGTGCTCTGGCAGCCTACAACAGACGCAGGCAGTTTATTTCATGTCTCCGCAATTCTGAGCGTGAAAAAATGTTTCCGAAAGTCACGTGGTCAGTGCTGTTTTCTGACTTTGTAGGCATGCCCACGTGTGTTGGAAAGATGGAGATCAAAAAGGTGCTCAAGGTTGCTGTTGTTAAGATGATTAATGACCTTATGAGCATTTACCAGGTTAGTTGCCAGGCGCCGAAGTTTCAACGAATCTATTCCCAGGGCATAGGATGGTAAGAGTTAATATATCAACACTGAAAATTTCATTAAATTCAGTTAATTCCCTGATTTATGGAATTTGTTTTCTTTCGGTCGGATGATATACGATGATGGAATTTAATAAAAAAAAGTATATGAAATGGTATATATGAAGATTTTTATTTTTTGTCTTTTTTTCTTTTTTTCTTTTTCTTTTTTTTAAAGGTATTTGTCATCCATTTTGAAAGAAGAGGGAAGGGCAGAGATGAATATCATTAAGAAATAATCATATTAATTGGTATGTTTTTTGGACCAAGTCACTAATAGGCACCCCAGTCCAGATCAGTTTTGAAAGGAACAGAATTTAGCTTTTCACCCCTTGTTAGTAAACAAAATCAACAGCTAATAAAAACCAAAGACACGTTTTTATACTAAAATAGTTTTTGATCTTAATAAAAAAAAATATTTATTTCATGTTGTTATTGTTAGCCTATGTGAAAAAATTAATTTTGCACTAAAGAAAAATTAATATTGTTATTTATTTTTAAATAAAACTTGTTTATTTATTTTGCATGTGCCTCTATGGATAGTTAATATTAAAAAGTATTTATCAAAAATAGTTAATAAAAAAGATTTATAAAAAGTATATTATAAGGTTATAATAATAACTCCTAACCCTAACCCCTAACCCTAACCCTATTTCAGAATTTTAGAATATTTTAGAATTAAAATTTGATAGCGAAATCTTTTTCATTTTTGCTGATTTTGTTTACTGACAACCGGTGAAAAGCAAAATTCAGTTCTTTTCAAAACTGATCTCGGCTGGGGTGCCTATTGGTGACTTGGTTTGGTTTTTCATTTTTCCCTTTTGTTTTCATTGTTTTTGTAATGCTTTTATTGTTGCCTGTATTTTTCTGAATCGGTTCAATACCAGAACGTTGGAAATCTTTCAAGGGAAATATCTCGGAAAATAATTTTTCTTTATTTTTAATTTTTCTTTATTCCTTTTGTCAACAATTTTTATTTTTTTTCTTCATTTTTAAATTTTTTTAATTCATTTTTTCTTTTTCTTTGTTTTTTCCTTCAGTTTCTTTTTTTTCTTTTTAGTTTCTTTTTTCATTTTTCTACTTTTTTTAAGCGGTTGGAGAGGCCCCCGCCGATCAATCGGCTGGTCATGTCAAGCCCTAGCACCTATATGATTGCCCTAACCCTATTGCCCTTATCCTAAGCCCCTACCCTTTTTATCATATGGGCGCTAGAAGGCGGTGGCTGAGGGTCTATATGTCCTGGGAATGACGTTAAACTCTATCTGATGGTGAGGTTCCAGTTTTGGAGGTTTGGGGAATATGGAGCACCCCTTCATCACCATTGCTCCCTGGTCCACTCTGACTCAGAATGGTAGTACCTGTTAGGGTCCCATTTATGGGTTGAATAGAAAACATGAGTTTAAATAGAAAAATATCTTTTTTTTTTTAAATTGAGTATCTATTAAGAACAAATTTTTTGCCAAACTGTATCAGCATTACATGACCCACTGAGGTTGATATGCCGTAAAACAAAACACACCAAATCTCAAATGATACAAGATATTCTCCTCTAAATTACAAATCTTTTTGGGGTTATGGGCCCAGAATCAATTTTGCAAACAGCCCTTTTATTCTTAGTTCCAATTTTTTCAAAACACTTTATTCATTATTAGAAGGGGCTACTCAGCATCACCTGGGAAGAGTGGGATGCAACCCCCCCCCAAAAAAAAAACCCTGGTGTGTTGATTCGTTTACTTTTGAGATTTACAAATGCTGGACATTTTTAAGTAGAATTTCAATGCTATTTCTATGTATATTTTAATTTTTAAATATCTTCAAATATAAATCAAATCTTAATAATTTACAAATGCTGGACATTTTTAAGTAGAATTTCAATGCTATTTCTATGTATATTTTAATTTTTAAATATCTTCAAATATAAATCAAATCTTAATAATTTACAAATGCTGGACATTTTTAAATAGAATTTCAATGCTATTTCTATGTATATTTTATCTTTTAGAAACTTCTGGGGAACACACCTAAAATCATGGTAAATAACACTCAAAAGATCATAGATAGACAACTAGGCATAAAACTGGGGGATTTTACAACAGAAGAACTCCACGTAGTCTTAAATAAACTAAAAGGTAGAAGGGCGGCGGGTCTTGACGAAATACCCCCGGAGGTATGGAAAATGGGCAAGTTCAGCGACATACTGCTTAGGCTATGCAATGCAGTATATAGACAAAATAGAATAGATAAATGGACAAAAGGATGCATCCTCCCGTTCCCAAAAAAGGGAGACCTAGGAATAGCTAAAAACTACAGAGGCATAACTCTTACGGCTATCGCAGCCAAGATCTATAATGCCCTTCTTCTTAATCGCATCCGACCCGAAATAGAGAAAATTCTTAGGAAAAACCAAAACGGATTCCGTAGAAACCGTTCCACAACCTCCCAGATCCTGACTATACAACGAATCATAGAAGGGATTCGAGCAAAGAATCTAGAGGCAACGCTACTATTCGTAGATTTTTCCAAGGCATTTGATTCCATACACAGAGGAAAATGGAACAAATACTACTAGCATACGGGCTACCAGAAGAAACTGTTGCTGCTATAATGATGCTCTACAAAGATACACAAGCAATGGTACGCTCACCCGATGGCGACACAGATTTCTTCGACATCGGAACTGGAGTCCTACAAGGAGATACACTAGCACCATATATATTTATCATATGCTTAGACTATGTACTCCGAACATCATTAGATACCATAAAAGAAGAAGGCTTCACACTAAAAAAGGCAAGAAGCAGGCGATATCCGCACAGAAAATCACAGATGCGGACTACGCTGATGACCTTGCACTCCTTGCAGATACACCACCACAGGCCGAGTCACTACTGCATAGCCTAGAGAAGGCTGCAAATAATATTGGCCTTCATGTAAACTCCGATAAAACAGAGTACATATGTTTCAAAAGGAAAGGAGACATAACCACACTCAACGGTAAGCCCCTTAAGCCAGTAGAACAATTCACATACCTAGGTGGTAATATCCTATCCACAGAAAGCGATGTAAATACACGAATAGGAAAAGTGTGGTCGGCCACAAACAAATTATCAGTAATATGGAAATCCGATCTCACTGACAAGCTAAAGCGACAATTCTTTCAGGCGGTGGTTGTATCAGTGTTGCTGTATGGATGCACCACATGGACCCTAACGAGGCGCCTTGAGAATAAGCTGGATGGGAGCTGCACAAGAATGCTGCGTGCAGTCCTGAATAAATCGTGGAAGCAGCACCCCACGAGGAAACAGCTATATGGCCACCTGCCCCCCATCTCACAAACCATTCGAGTGAGACGGACAAGACATGCCGGGCACTGCTGGAGAAGCAAGGATGAGCTCATAAGTGACGTTCTCCTGTGGAAGCCAACACACGGACATGCTAGTGTGGGCCGCCCAGCAAGGACCTACATTGACCAACTAAGCAAAGATGCAGGTTGCTGCACAGAGGACCTCCCTGGGAAAATGAATGATAGGAAAGGTTGGCGAGAGATTGTCATGGATATCCGTGCTAATAGCGCGACATGATGATGATGATGAAATATCTTTGAATATAAATCAAATCTTCATAATTTACAAATGCTGGACATTTTTAAGTAGAATTTCAATGCTAAATCTTCATAATTTACAAATGCTGGACATTTTTAAGTAGAATTTCAATGCTATTTCTATGTATATTTTGATTTTTAAATATCTTCAAATATAAATCAATTCTTCATAATTTTTGCACTAAAAGTAAGACCTGGTGATATTTAATGTGTATATATACAGGGTGGACCATAATGATGGTACATATTTTAAATGCTATTTTCTCAGATTACAAAAGCGACACAGAGTACTAAGTATATTTATTACAGAACTAGTACACAGGATTTTTACATGTGATCTAAGATTTGAATATTATGTCCTTGAAATGGTCACTATCATGACGAAAACCTTCATGAGCTCGATTTCTCTTATAACGTAAAGTGTGGTTTAGCATATCAACTGGAATAGCTGTTATCTCTATACGGATGCTGCCTCTCGGAAATTTGTAACAGGACGAAGGATCATCTTTCGGGATGGTCCCTTTCGCTTTCCAAAATGCTGTTGGAATTTTCTTTGGGCTGCAACGATGAATCTTTGGCTGGCGAAGTATTCTTCGACTACATATACAATTTATTTTAGACTCCACGGCATTATGAGGATCAGCAAAATCAATACCTGAAAGTAATAAAAACTTAATGTAATATTTAAATCTTAGATAACATCTAAAACTCCTGTGTATCATCTTATTATAATGGAGATTGTGTGTTTTTCTGTCTGTAACCGAAACTATATTACTAATCGAGTCACAATTCCCTTAGTTATTTACGTCATATTCTCTATGAATTTTTATTCATATTTAAACCTCATTAATTAATAAAATTGTTTTACATTATTAACATTGTTGACCATATCTACATACTAATTACATGCAAGTGTATTTATATATACAAAAAATGGCGTTTGCAGTGTGAATGGGAAGGTTAATTTGCATGTTGATATAAAAAATTTGATTTTAATAAATATGTGCTCAGTATTATTTATTTCTAATTGTTTGGTTTTATCTTAATGAATATGAGCAAAAATCTCTTCAATAAATCTTAAAAGAAATCCCTTAACAAAAAGAAATAACTGTAATATTATTCTTTACTTCCTATTTTAACTAAACAGTTTAATTAGGAAAATTTACCAATGAAAGACGGGAGTAACGGAAAATGATGGAAGAGTTAGTTTCAAAGTTGTTCTATTTTTTAATCATACCCCCTCTGTTCAAAATCTTTTTATCTACATTCTTATTCAGTTTCATTAGCCTTTCTAATTTAATATGATATTTTATTATAAAATTTAACTAAAATACTTCCCCCTGGAGGCTGCATATATTTGCTAGTTTATGTAATAAATATATTTAGTACTCTGTGTCGTTTTTATGAGAAAATAGCATTTAAAATGTGTCCGATCATTAGGGTCCACCCTGTATTTACTTTGTCGTTAATTGTTTTATTTCTATAGTTGCACCCAGACATACACACCAACTGCCTTTTTATGTATGTATACATTAAAAATATAACTTTTCTTACACAGGCCTCAATTTTCTACCTTTTCATAAACACTAAGCATTAACAGAGTTATCTCCCTTGAACTGTATAAAACATTAACAGAGTTATCTCCCTTGAACTGTATAAACGTCTGATAGGAAATAACCGAGGATTCTATTTCTATAATGTTAACAAAAATAAAGGGGAACCACCCTTGACTGATAAATTATTTATTTTCCCATTAACTCTTAACATCCTATACCACCTCATTCCACCCAGCCGGAAGTTACATTCGTTTTCCTAATCTACCCCAAATGTTAGCCTTTGTTTAAATGTAATAATTAAACATATTCAGAAGACTTAAATTAAAGGGAAATAACTCGGGTAACTTTAAATGAAAAGACCATTTATTTATAAATCCTCATAGGAATGCGGCTCTAGACTTAGAAAATTCTCAACAGGATGTAAAGAGTTAAGTAAGTAAAGTAAAGTCGTCGGGGCGGCCTAAAGTCGGTATCAGCCAGTCAGCGAGGGAGTCTATATCCTTTTCAATTGCGCTAGACCAAGGAGATTGTTTCGGCGTCTGAGGTGGAGCGCCACACCTACCATCAGCTCCTTACTTTACCGCACAGATCCATGTGCTACTCATACGCTGAGTTGGCGAGGACCGAACTAGGAACCTTGTGGTTTCTAGCCGAACCCTCTACCGACTGAGCTAACCCGGTCTCTCATTTTCCCATTAAACTAACCCTATCTTCTTTTTTCCTAGTAGATCAATAATTAATAAATAATTTATTATTCAATGTTTGTTTATGTTAGACTTATAGGAAATAACCGAATCCTCATCATCATCAAATCATCCTCACAGCACGGATTCCCATGACTCTTTCTCACCATCCATCCCTATTGGTTGTTGCTCCTGGAATCGTCCTCAGCACAGCATCCAGTGTCCATACATAGTTACGATAAGCAAGTTTTTTGCTGGTCAACCAAAACTGTTGTGTCCATGTGTCGGTGTCTACAGGAGAAGGTCACTTAAGAAGTCATCCATAATTCTCCAACAGTGTTCATCATGTCTTGGATCCTATTATTATTATTATTACTGCTCTGTATTTTTAATATATTGAGCACTTTTGGATTATTTACTGAAGAAAGAATGGTAATTTTCACCTTTAGTTGTTAAAATTCCTAGCATAAAATTGTGCGTTTTATGATATTTTTGAAACTTTTTCAAAAACAATACAACTGCATGCTTTAACACAAAAATATCATAAAATGTGTTCTTAATAACAATTCGGTTCATTTCAGATAATTTTATGCCAGGAATTTATACAACTGACTTTCACTTTGAAACAAGATGGTAACCATTTTGAATATGTCCGTGCGAAATATACAAATCTTAGAAACGCTTTGAAAACAATACAATTGCATGCTTTAACACAAAAATATCATAAAATGTGTTCTTAATAACAATTAAGTTCATTTCAGATAATGCGCACGCACAATTTTATGCTAGGAATTTTAACAACTAAAGGTGAAAATTGCCATAATTTCTACCTTTCCGTAAATAGATTGTTCATGTGCGTGCGTAAATAGATGTATCACATGTGTAGGAAAGGGATTATAAAATGGTACGATGTTAATCTGGAAGGTTTGTGTCCGTACGTCTGTTTTTTTTTGGGGGGGGGTTGATGTTTCCAGGATTTTTTCGTGACAGCACACAGCATTCTTGTTTAGTTCCCATTGATCTTTTTCGTTAAGTATTTCTGTTACGTTTTTGATGTATGCCTTACATAAT
>CM042175.1:1682949-1687949 GCA_023376005.1 Doryteuthis pealeii
GGAGAAGTAGGGATGTGATCCACAGAGGACCAGCTTCATTTTGATGTATGATACATGTTCCTGTGTTGGTAATTATACCTGTCCTAAACAAAATGGCATTACTTTTTGACTCACCTATGTGGAGAAGTAGGGATGTGATCCACAGAGGACCAGCTTCATTTTGATGTATGATACATGTTCCTGTGTTGGTAATTATACCTGTCCTAAACAAAATGGCATTACTTTTTTGACTCACCTATGTGGAGAAGTAGGGATGTGATCCACAGAGGACCAGCTTCATTTTGATGTATGATACATGTTCCTGTGTTGGTAATTATACCTGTCCTAAACAAAATGGCATTACTTTTTGACTCACCTATGTGGAGAAGTAGGGATGTGATCCACAGAGGACCAGCTTCATTTTGATGTATGATACATGTTCC
The DNA here is from genome assembly GCA_023376005.1 of Doryteuthis pealeii. Lineage (NCBI taxonomy): Eukaryota > Metazoa > Mollusca > Cephalopoda > Myopsida > Loliginidae > Doryteuthis > Doryteuthis pealeii. The sequence continues at coordinate 1,683,372 of CM042175.1, forward strand.
TGTGTTGGTAATTATACCTGTCCTAAACAAAATGGCATTACTTTTTGATTCACCTATGTGGAGAAGTAGGGATGTGATCCACAGAGGACCAGCTTCATTTTGATGTATGATACATGTTCCTGTGTTGGTAATATACCTGTCCTAAACAAAATGGTATTACTTTTTGATTCACCTATGTGGAGAAGTAGGGATGTGATCCACAGAGGACCAGCTTCATTTTGATGTATGATACATGTTCCTGTGTTGGTAATTATACCTGTCCTAAACAAAATGGCATTACTTTTTGATTCACCTATGTGGAGAAGTAGGGATGTGATCCACAGAGGACCAGCTTCATTTGATGTATGATACATGTTCCTGTGTTGGTAATTATACCTGTCCTAAACAAAATGGTATTACTTTTTGATTCACCTATGTGGAGAAGTAGGGATGTGATCCACAGAGGACCAGCTTCATTTTGATGTATGATACATGTTCCTGTGTTGGTAATTATACCTGTCCTAAACAAAATGGCATTACTTTTTGATTCACCTATGTGGAGAAGTAGGGATGTCATCCACAGAGGACCAGCTTCATTTTGATGTATGATACATGTTCCTGTGTTGGTAATTATACCTGTCCTAAACAAAATGGCATTACTTTTGACTCACGCCCGTTCAATAGTCTGAAAAACCAAAACATCAAGCCTTATCTAAAAAATACAAACAAAAAAATATATAGCAAACATCTGAGGAAGGCTGGAATATACAGTGCCGAAATGTTGTGTTAATAACTACTATAATAAAGATGAGGACAACTGTCCGAAAAATCAAAATTATTAGCATCAAGCCTCATCTAAAAAATACAGATAGAAAAGTCATCTCTAATGAAAATCAGTTAAGCTTCACCCTTTAATTAAAAAAAGAATTCATTTTGGGTGGTGCCAATCTGAAAAAGGGGGGAGGGTATTAAAATTTAATGTAAAGGATATGGCATCGCCCGGGAATATAATAGCCAGGCATTAGCGGAACATTTTTTAAATTTTTTATTTTTATTTTTTTCTGAAAAGGAGATGTAGATAATTTTGACGTAAAAGGTTTTCAATAAAAATGAATCTGCTCAAAATATTAATCACCCTTCATTAAACTCTTAACTGCTATTGGAGTAGGGTAGGGGCTTTACGAGGAATTTTCTTTTGGGATAGTCAAGCCGGGGTTGGGTTGGGGAATTGACATATCTGATAGTGGACATCATTTGAAATGGTTTTATTTATATCTCTTATTATAATGGAGATTGTGAGTTTGTCTGTCTGTAACCGAAACTATATTACTACACAAGTCACAATTCCTTTAGTTATTTACATCATATTCTCCATGATTTTATTTTTATTTAAACCTCAATTATTAATAAAATTGTTTTACATTACTCACACTGTTGTCCATATCTACATGATATTTTCCACGTACCCCACTTGTACAGGTCAGGCACGAAGGCCCTATTTATGTGGGACCACCCACAAGCCGAAGCTCATGGGGTGGCGGGTGAAAAATTGCGTCGATCCCGTCGGCATTCCCCCTCAAGGGGGCGCCTCAGGCACTGGGCAATAAACCCAGCCCTGCCCCTTTAAATCGAGGGGGCAGGTGTTGCCTGGTGGCATGGCCCCCTGGGATCGACGCTGTTAATTATAGCAATGGTCCAGAGGCCGAAGCCACTGTTGACCATATCTACATACTAATAACATGCAATTGTATTTATATATACAACAAAATAGCGGTTTACAGTATAAATGGGAAGGCTAATTTGCATATTGATCTTAAAAAATTGATTTTAATAAATATATGCTTAGTATTATTGATTTCTAATTGTTTGGTTTTATCTTAGTGAATATGAGCAAAAATCTCTTCAATAAATCTTAAAAGAAATCCCTTAACAAGAAGAAATAACTGTAATATTATTCTTTACTTCCTATTTTAACTAAACAGTTTAATTAGGAAAATTTACCAATGAAAGACGGGAGTAACGGAAATTGATGGAAGAGTTAGTTTCAAAGTTGTTCTATTTTTCAATCATACCCCCTCTGTTCAAAATTTTTATCTACATTCTTATTCAGTTTCATTAGCCTTTCTAATTTAATATGATATTTTATTATAAAATTTAACTAAAATACTTGCACCCGGAGGGTGCATATATTTGCTAGTTTCATTAATGCTCTTAATATATTTTTTTTTATGTGTCTTTTTTATTTTTCATCTATACATACTTGATGGCAGCAAACTTGTATTCAAGTATTGCCAATGCTTGATATAGTAACAATAATAATAATAACAAAAAAAGAAAAAAAAAAGTTCAAATAATATTTGCCGTTTTAGGCTACAGCCAGCCTTAGTACACATAAAGGACAAGACATGTATTGCATATCAAGCAATGCCGGTGCCTGAAGCTTTTTTAAGTGAGGAAAGGCTTTGCACAGAACCAGTCCCACTCTCTAAGTGACTGCCACATTTGAGCCAAAAAGAAGAACAAGTCAACATCATTGGCTGCAGCTGCCGCCACAGGTTAAATTTTGGAGTTTTCCTTCTCCTAGACACTTGCCTTGACAAGGCTGAAGAAATGCATCTCTCCCGGTGGTTTTTCTACGCGCCTGGATACCAATCCAAGTATTTCTACGTCCCCGCGTATGTTATTTGCTAGATGGCCGTTGAGCGAAAGGCTTCATCTGCCCTTTGACAGGTTTTGTTTTTCGTCCTGCTGGATGTCTAGCCATCCTCCTCACCAGATAGGCTTGGTGGGGTAACCGGTTTAGTCGCCGATAATCCGACTATGAGACAGGTAGTACTGGGTTACATAGTACCAGTAGCGCCATATGCGACCTGACATAAAAATACATAAAGGGCAGTTGTGTGTATATGTATGTCCGGAGGAAACTTTGAAAATAAAACAGTTAACGACAAAGTAAATATATATATATATATATATATATATATATTATATATATATATATATATACATTAAATATCACCAGGGCTTGGTTTTTGAGCAAAAATAATAGAGATTTGATTTATATTATTATTGAATATGAGCAAAAATCTCTTCAATAAATCCTTAAAAAAATCCCTTAACAAGAAGAAATAACTGTAATATTATTCTTTACTTCCTATTTTAACTAAACAGTTTAATTAGGAAAATTTACCAATGAAAGACGGGAGTAACGGAAAATGATGGAAGAGTTAGTTTCAAAGTTGTTCTATTTTTCTATTTGACTATACATACATAAAGGGCAGTTGTGTGTATATGTATGTCCGGAGGAAATTTCTAAAATAAAACAGTTAACGACAAAGTAAATATATATATATATATATATATATATACATTAAATATCACCAGGGCTTGGTTTTTGAGCAAAAATAATAGAGATTTGATTTATATTCGTGAAAATAAAACAGTTAACGACAAAGTAAATATATATATATATATATATACATTAAATATCACCAGGGCTTGGTTTTTGAGCAAAAATAATAGAGATTTGATTTATATTCGTGAAAATGATTAAAAAATAAAATTTAAATGATAACAGCATGGATTTTTTTTCATTTAATATTTTAGATAGTAGACATTAACATTTCTTTTCAGAATAGCTGGATCAATGCAATGTCTATTTTTTTTACATAGGGATTTAAATGGGGCATCCTGCGAGGATTCAACTTCCGATTCAGTAATAATGGATCTGTAGGACTAACTTTAAAAATTCGTCTTCTACCCAGGCGACGCTGGGTGTTGTATACTTATCTTTATTCTTCTTCTTCTTCTTCTGATCGTCTTTTGTAACTTATGTTCTTCTTTTAGCATGTTGCGGATTTTGTGTCTGGTCTTCTATTAGGGATTTCTCATCTATCATTTCTAGTTATAGATAGTGCTATCCTATAATCTAGTGCTATCCTATAATCATTTTTTGCTAGTTTGAGGCACTGTTTTTTTTTTTTTGGAATGAAATTAATGCTAGAAAAAGAAAAAATTAAAATAACTTAATTACATTAATTCAAAATGAAAAAAAAACTTTCTTATTAACAAGTTTTGTTTGCCAATTGAGCCATAACATTTTTTATTGTTGTTGTTTACTGGAAAAAAAATATGTAAAAATGCTATTTAAAAAAAAAAATTGCATGAGAAATTCCAGAATTCTACAACGAACAACTTGTTAAAAATCTTTTCTAATGATTAAAATAATTAGTGGATGTGAGTATGAATCACTTGAACTTCTCAGCAATCATTAAAAATATTAAAATATATATATATATATAATATATATATATATACTAGCAAATATATGCACCCTCTGGGTGCAAGTATTTAAGTTTTAATGTAATAAAATATCGTATTAAATAAGAAAAGCTAATGAAACTAAATAAGAATGCAGATAAAAAGATTTGAAACAGAAGGGGGTATAATAAAAGATTTGAAACAGAAGGGGGTATAATCGAAAAATAGAACAACTGAAACTTACTCTTCCATCACTCTTGTCTTTCATTGTTATTTTTTCTAATTTAAGTATTTAGTTATAAGAGGAAGTAAAGAATAAAATGACAGTTATTTTTTCTT
>CM042175.1:1695449-1727949 GCA_023376005.1 Doryteuthis pealeii
AACTTGTCGACCAGAGTTCAAATCCTGGATGAAGCTACAGTTCACATAGAGCTAATACCCTTGGGAAAGGTATGAATCCCACTATTCGCCCTCCAGCTATGGGTAAATAGTAGGGCAGACTGGGTTTATCTTTGGTTAAGAAACCAGTCTAGGAGAAGGAAAACTCTGAATTCAAACCTGTTAAACTCTGCTTAGGGTGGTCACTACTAGAATAGGCTCAGTCCTAATTAGTGGTCTATTTAATTTAAATATTTTTAATACTAATTTTTTTAAAATACTATTCAGAGTTCAAATCCTGGATGAAGCTACAGTTCACATAGAGCTAATACCCTTGGGAAAGGTATGAATCCCACTATTCGCCCTCCAGCTATGGGTAAATAGTAGGGCAGACTGGGTTTATCTTTGGTTAAGAAACCAGTCTAGGAGAAGGAAAACTCTGAATTCAAACCTGTTAAACTCTGCTTAGGGTGGTCACTACTAGAATAGGCCCAGTCCTAATTAGTGGTCTATTTAATTTAAATATTTTAATACTAATTTCATAAATAGTAGGGCAGAGTGAGCTCGTTAGGCAGCCAGTCTAGGAGAATGAAAACTCTGAATTCAAATCTGTTAAACTCTGCTTGGGGTGGTCACTACTAGAATAGGCCAGTCCTAATTAGTGGTCTATTTAATTTAAATATTTTTAATACTAATTTCATAAATAGTAGGGCAGAGTGAGCTCGTTAGGCAGCCAGTCTAGGAGAATGAAAACTCTGAATTCAAATCTGTTAAACTCTGCTTGGGGTGGTCACTACTAGAATAGGCCCAGTCCTAATTAGTGGTCTATTTAATTTAAATATTTTTAATACTAATTTCATAAATAGTAGGCAGAGTGAGCTCGTTAGGCAGCCAGTCTAGAGAATGAAAACTCTGAATTCAAATCTGTTAAACTCTGCTTGGGGTGGTCACTACTAGAATAGGTTCAATTTTAATTAGAGGTTTCATCTTCGTGGCTTATATTGCTGGATTGTGACGTAATTAAGGCATTTTCAAAGTCAGTTCTGCTATTATGTTCACTTTCAGATTAATACCCTTGGGAAAGGTGTGAATCCTCTCATCCCCCAGCTATGGGTTAGATAGTACTACTACTGTTCTTCTACAAGGATGGAGGTGCCCGTGGCGTAATGGTTATCACCGTTAGAAATGGGCCTTGCGACACCAGTTCAAATCCTGAACAGGGCTGGTTATATTTCACATTGTGCTAATACCCTTGGGAAAGGTATGAATTTGATGAACTAAAATTAATAGGAGAGACCTATTTTTCTTTTTTAGACTTTACTTATGTGAGCTGTGTAAAGAAATTTTAAAATTTCCCCATTTTCCAGAACATTCCATTTAATTTCAGTGTTGAGCAACTAACAGAATTTGGACCATACGACTTTTAGGCACCTCTTTTGCGATCTCGATTCTTGGGGATATTTTTTCGATTTACACTGTCAAAATCCAGTTTAATTTATTACAGACAATTTTTAGATTTTAAAAAAAAAAAAATTATAAAACTAACCCTAACCCTAACTCTAACCCAACAACTGGATTTTGACAGTGTAAATGAGAAAACTGTCCTTGTGAATCGAGATTGCGGAAGGGGTGCCTAAAGATCATATGGTCTAAGAATTTTCTAAAATCTATCAAACATTTTTGTTCATTTTTTGTAAAATTGCCCAATTTGTGTAAATTTGCCCAATTTTATTAAGAAAATAATTTTTTTTCTATTTTTATTATCCTAGGCAGAAAAGCAAAGTTTGGAGGGAATAATGGCCATTTTCTATACTTTTACAACATAAGCAATTATTATTATTATTATTATTATTATTATTATTCAGGAACAAAATTCGTCTTACATAGTATTATTTAAAAACAAGAAAAAAAATCTGAAAAAATGATTTTTCACAGTTTTATTTAATTTAAATTATTTGCAGAATAAAATTTCCATTCTATTTTTGTACGTGTTTTAAATGTATTATTTTAATTTTGTATTTGTAACATTATTTTGTAATTTTTTACAGAAACAATTTTGTTTATTGTTTTTATTTTTATTTTATTTTTTAAATTTTTTTTTTTTTTTTGTTTTTTTTAAAAAAAAATTTTTGTAAAATTTGGATAAAGAAAATTAACAAAATAATTGCGGCGTTTTGTTTTATGTTTTTCAAATATTTAAGGCATTTTTGAATGAATGATATTTTTTTTTGGGGGGTTTTGTTTTTTGTTTTCTTTTAATTTACAGCATGTCAACCCTTGTTGGGTTATTTAACGCCAAAGACGTTTTTGATTTATTCATTCTTGATGGATACTCAAATTTTTCGACTCAACATACGCTGGAGGTATCCGATGTGTTGGGAGCATCTGTGCATGTGGATGAGTTGGTGAGGTCCTTGATTGTTTTTACATAAGTAACACAGCTCGGGTAATCTGATCTGTGTGTTAAAGTGGGAGAGAGCTGATGGTAGGTGTGATGCTTCACCCCAGCAAAAACAATCTCCCTGGTCTAGCACTGTTCGGCTGATACCGACAATAGGCTACTCCGCCAACTTTATTATTAATTTAACATGTCATGGATCAAAATAACAGTATAAGGCCTGTTACTCCCCCATTATAAAGTACGAAAGATGTTGTCTGTAATGTTCAGATGTCAAGAGCCGAATTCCTGTTTACATGGTTGTATTTATCCTATTGTCTTGGTCAAGGGCAGATCACTCTGTTCAGCCTAGACACAGTAGTAGATCACTCTATTGTACTTAATACACCCATGTTTTCTTTGATTATTCAATATTTATTTTGTCAAAAGTGGAGGTGAGCTCCACACCTACCATCAGCTCCTTACTTTACCGCACAGATCCCTGTGCTACTCATACGCTGAGTTGGTGAGGTCCTTGATTATTTGGAAGGTAGTTTGTATGACTATTATTCCTAGGTCTGTTAGTTTGTCATAAAGTGGAGGTGGAGCTCCACACCTACCATCAGCTCCTTACTTTACCGCACAGATCCCTGTGCTACTCATACGCTGAGTTGGTGAGGTCCTTGATTGTTTGGAAGGTAGTTTGTATGACTATTATTCCTAGGTCTGTTAGTTTGTCATAAAGTGGAGGTGGAGCTCCACACCTACCATCAGCTCCTTACTTTACCGCACAGATCCCTGTGCTACTCATACGCTGAGTTGGTGAGGTCCTTGATTATTTGGAAGGTAGTTTGTATGACTATTATTCCTAGGTCTGTTAGTTTGTCATAAAGTGGAGGTGGAGCTCCACACCTACCATCAGCTCCTTACTTTACTGCACAGATCCCTGTGCTACTCATACGCTGAGTTGGTGAGGTCCTTGATTGTTTGGAAGGTAGTTTGTATGACTATTATTCCTAGGTCTGTTAGTTTGTCATAAAGTGGAAGTGGAGATCCACACCTACCATCAGCTCCTTACTTTACTGCACAGATCCCTGTGCTACTCATACGCTGAGTTGGTGAGGTCCTTGATTGTTTGGAAGGTAGTTTGTATGACTATTATTCCTAGGTCTGTTAGTTTGTCATAAAGTGGAGGTGGAGCTCCACACTACCATCAGCTCCTTACTTTACCGCACAGATCCCTGTGCTACTCATACGCTGAGTTGGTGAGGTCTTGATTGTTTGGAAGGTAGTTTGTATGACTATTATTCCTAGGTCTGTTAGTTTGTCATAAAGTGGAAGTGGAGATCCACACCTACCATCAGCTCCTTACTTTACCGCACAGATCCCTGTCTACCAACCTAGGATAATAGTCATCAAACCCTTCCAACAATCAAGGACCTCCCAAACTCAGCGTTGATGCACAGGGTCTGTGCGGATAAGTAAGGAGCTGATGGTAGGTGTGGAGCTCCACCTCCACTTATGACAACTAACAGACCTAGGAATAATAGTCATACAAACTACCTTCCAAACAATCAAGGACCTCACCAACTCAGCGTATGAGTAGCACAGGGATCTGTGCAGTAAAGTAAGGAGCTGATGGTAGTGTGGATCTCCACTTCCACTTTTGACAAACTAACAGACCTAGGAATAATAGTCTACAAACTACCTTCCAACAATCAAGGACCTCACCAACTCAGCGCGTATGAGTAGCACAGGGATCTGTGCGGTAAAGTAAGGAGCTGATGGTAGGTGTGGAGCTCCACCTCACTTTAGACAAACTAACAGACCTAGGAATAATAGTCATACAAACTACCTTCCAAATAATCAAGGACCTCACCAACTCAGCGTATGAGTAGCACAGGGATCTGTGCGGTAAAGTAAGGAGCTGATGGTAGGTGTGGAGCTCCCTCCACTTTATGAAAACAACAGACCTAGGAATAATAGTCATACAAATACCTTCCAAACAATCAAGGACCTCACCAACTCAGCGTATGAGTAGCACAGGGATCTGTTGCGGTAAAGTAAGGAGCTGATGGTAGGTGTGGAGCTCCACTCCACTTTATGACAAACTAACAGACCTAGGAATAATAGTCATACAAACTAACTCCAAATAATCAAGGACCTCACCAAACTCAGCGTATGAGTAGCACAGGGATCTGTGCGGTAAAGTAAGGAGCTGATGTAGGTGTTGGAGCTCACCATCCATTTGACAAAAATAAATATTGAATATCAAAGAAAGAAATGGGTGTATTAAGTACAATAGAGTGATCTACTACTGTGTCTAGGCTGAACAGAGTGATCTGCCCTTTGACCAAGACAATAGGATAAATACAACCATGTAAACAGGAATTCGGCTCTTGACATCTGAACATTACAGACAACATCTTTCGTACTTTATAATGGGGGAGTAACAGGCCTTATACTGTTATTTTGATTCCATGACATGTTAAATTATAATAAAGTTGGCGGAGTAGCCTATTGTCGGTATCAGCCGAACAGTGCTAGACCAGGGAGATTGTTTTTGCTGGGGTGAAGCATCACAACTACCATCAGCTCTCTCCCCCTTTAACACACAGATCAGATTACCGAGCTGTGTTACTTATGTAAAAACAATCAAGGACCTCACCAACTCATCCACTGCACAGATGCTCCCAACACATCGGATACCTCAGCGTATGTTGAGTCGAAAATTTGAGTATCCATCAAGAATGAATAAATCAAAAACGTCTTTGGCGTTAAATAACCAACAAGGGTGACATGCTGTAAATTAAAAGAAACAAAAAACAAACCCCCAAAAAAAAAAATCATTCATTTCAAAAATGCTTAAATATTTGAAAAAATAAAACAAACGCCGCAATTATTTTGTTAATTTTCTTATCAAATTTTACAAAAATTTTTTTAAAAAAAAAAAAACAAAAAAAATTTAAAAAATAAAATAAAAATAACAATAAACAAAATTGTTTCTGTAAAAATTACAAAATAATGTTTACAAATAAAAATTAAAATAATACATTTAAAACACGTAAAAAATAGAATGGAAATTTTATTCTGCAAATAATTTAAATTAAATAAAACTGTGAAAAATCATTTTTCAGATTTTTTTTCTTGTTTTTAAATATACTTGTAAGACGAATTTTGTTCCTGATAATAATATTAATAAAATAATAATGATAATAATTGCTTATGTTGTAAAAGTATGAAAATGGCCATTATTCCCTCCAAACTTTGCTTTTCTGCCTAGGATAATAAAAATAGAAAAAAAATTATTTTCTTAATAAAATTGGGCAAATTTACACAAATTGGGGCAATTTTAACAAAAAAATAACAAAAAATGTTTGATAGATTTTAGAAAATTCTTAGACATATGATCTTTTAGGCACCCCTTCCGCAATCTCGATTCACAAGGACAGTTTTCTCATTTACACTGTCAAAATCCAGTTGTTGGGTTAGTTAGGGTTAGGGGTTAGTTTTAAATTTTTTTTTTTTAAAATCTAAAAATTGTCTGTAATAAATTAAACTGGATTTTGACAGTGTAAATCGAAAAAATATCCCAAGAATCGAGATCGCAAAAGAGGTGCCTAAAAGTCGTATGGTCCCAATTCTGTTAGTTGCTCAACACTGAAATTAAATGGAATGTTCTGGAAAATGGGGAAATTTTAAAAAATTTCTTTACACAGCTCACATAAGTAAAGTCTAAAAAAGAAAAATAGGTCTCTCCTATTAATTTTTAGTTCATCAAATTCATACCTTTCCCAAGGGTATTAGCACAATGTGAAATATAACGCAGCCTGTTCAGGATTTGAACTGGTGTCGCAAGGCCCATTTCTAACGGTGATAACCTTACGGCCGGGCACCTCCATCCTTGTAGAAGAACAGTAGTAGTACTATCTAACCCATACTGGGGGATGAGAGGATTCACACCTTTCCAAGGGTATTAATCTGAAAGTAGAACATAATAGGCGTGAAAAGTGGACTGTTTATGCAGTATATGTCTGTGATAAAATAAATATCGTCATCGGGCTGTAAGGGAGAGTGGCAGCATATAAAGTTGGGAGTGCAGCTAACGAAGATGAACCTCTAATTAAAATTGAACCGACGTAATTGGCGTGGTGAGATGACCCTGAATGGTGCGACTTACGAGTTAACAGAGAGCGTTGAGGCGTATCCAGAGTTTCCAATTCATCTAGACGGCTGCCTAACGAGCTCATGCTCCCTAATCTATTTATAAATTAGTATGAAAAAATTTAAATAAGCACTAATTAGACTGGCCTATTCTAGTAGTGACCACCCCAAGCATAGTTAACAGATTGAATAAATCGGGTGTTGGGTCAGCTCCTAGACTGGGCTGCCTCAGCTCACTCTCCTACTATTTTATGAAACTTGTTATAGTATGTACTTACCCCGTAAATAACTAGCCACTAATTAGGACTGGACCCTATTCTAGATGCCACACCCAAGCAGAGTTATAAACAGATCTGAAATTCAGAGTTTTCATTCTCCTAATGGCTTGCTAACGAGCTCACTCTGCCTAACTATTTGAAATTAGTTTAAAATATTTAACTTATAACCACGTATATAGGACTGGCCTATTCTATAAGTACGACCACCCCAAGCAGCAGTTTTACACAGGTTTAATTCAGAGTTTCCTCTCCTAGACTGGTTTTAACCAAATAGATTTTGAAACAGAGTGCAAGTATTTAGTTTTAATGTAATAAAATATTGTATCAAATTAGAAAGGGTAATGAAAACTAAATAAAAATACAGATAAAAAGATTTGAAACAGAGGGAGAATAATAAAAGATTTGAAAAGAGGGGAGTATAATAAAAAATAGAACAACTGAAACTTACTCTTATCACCTCGTCTTTCATTGTTATTTTTTCTAATTTAAGTATTTAGTTAAAATAGAAGTAAAGAATAAAATGACAGTTATTTTATCTTGTTAATGGATTTCATTTAAGATTCATTGAAGAGATTTTTGCTTATATTCATTTAAAATAAAACAAACAGAAATCAATAATACATTAAGCACATATTTATTATTCGATTTTTTTAATATTAATATGCAAAATTAGCCTTCCCGTTTACACTGTAAACCGCTATTTTGTTGATATATAAACATAATTGTATGTTGTTAGTATGTAGATAGGTCAACAGTGGCTGTCGGCCTCTGGACCATTGATATAATAATCAGCGTCGATACCAGGGGGCCATCCCCCCAGGCAACACCTGCCCCCTCGATTTAAAGGGAGCAGGGCTGGTTTTATTGCCCAGTGCCTGAGGCGCCCCCCTTGAGGGGGAATGCCGACGGGATCGACAGCAATTTTTTCACCTGCCACTCATGAGCTTCGGCTTGTGGGTGGTCCCACGTTAATAGGGACTTTGTGCCTGAACCCGTACAAGTGGGGTACGCGGTAAATATCATGTTAGATATGGTTAACAGTATTAATAATGTAATGACAATTTTATCAATAATTGAGGTTTAGATAAAATAAATCAGGGAGAATGTGATGTCTAATAACTAAGAGAATTGTGACTTGAATAGGATATATAGTTTCGGTTACAGACGGAAAAGCACACAATCTCCATATAATAGGAATTAATTATTATATTATTATTATTAATTATTATTATTATTATTACTATTATCGTTGCGTGTTTTCCTACCACTTTCAGCTGCTAGTTTTTCAGCAAGGTCTCCAAGGACTGTTCTGGGTATTCTAACCCTATTTTAATACTATTTTCTGGATGGTTTCTATCCTTTCTCTGATAATTTTAGTTCCTCCACACTTTTTTCCAAACAACTGTGGACCATTCCAAAGACACATATTATTAATTATGTTTACTCCTTTTGAGTTTTCAACATCACGTTAAGCTGATGTCTTGTCACTGGAGTCTGAGTGACAGCAAGTCTCCTCAGGTCTCCAGGACTCTTCTGAGTATTCTGGCAGATTGCAGCAGTGCGAGTGTTTCTGAAATGGTTTCAATCCTTCCTCTGATTTCCAAACATTCCAACACCTTTTTCCAATCCTTTGGGACCGTTACCAAAGTGCACAAACTACAATGGTAATCACTTCACTTGCGTATTCCATAACTTTTATTAGTTCTCTAGCAAAGGTCCAGATATTTGTTCCATTTTTTCATTTTCCTTTAGCTTCACCCTGTGATCTGCTTTGGCAGCTGCAAAAATCCACCAGTTGACAAGTTCTTGTCTTTTTTTGTTTATCAAACACTAGGTCTGGTCTTTCTTGCTGGATATAGGTGACCCGTTTTTATCTCAAAGTCCCAGAAGAATTTTATGCATTTCTTCTCAAGAACAAGATTCTGGTTTAAATGCATATACCATTTTTGTTGTGGTGGTCAAAATTAAAATTTTTTGCATAAATTCCCAGTGGATCACCTTCTCATCAGCCTCCTTACTTTACCGCACAGATCCCTGTGCTAACTCATTACGGCTGAGTCGGCGAGGACTGTTATTGAACTAGGAACCTTGTGGTTTCTAGCCGAACGCTCTACCGACTGAGGCTAACCCGGCCCATGGAAGTGGTTTTATATATATTTTATATGTGAAGAAAAGGAAGTGAATTCCGACGGTATGTGAGTATATTAAGAAAAATTGAAAAAACACAGGTTTAAATGAGTTAAGTGGTAAGTTTTTGGCCGAGGCTGCAGTGTTTCGATCTGTCAATTAGATCATCTTCAGGGCATTTGTTGGTAGTAGACGGAAAGTGATAAAAAAATTTAATCACAGAATAACGAGAAAAGCAAGTAATAGTCCTTGTTTATCCGTCTGTTTAAAATTTTTGAATTCAAAACACAATAAAAAATGCACAATATTTTTTTCGATACACAGTTACACACCTACTAAATAACTCACACAATAAAAGAGAATATTTGACATTTGGTGTGTGGGTAAAGTAGGGATAAGTGTCTGGGGGGGTTGGGGTTGGTAATGGTGGTATTTTTAAGGGCCATGTTACTTTGGCAATATATAGAGTGAAATAGTTAGGGTATGTTGAAAAGTTTTTGAGGGGGAGTCCTTCAATATGTTGCTTGGTAATGGCGTTTGTCTAAATGATTGGGGTCATGCATATGTGTAGTGCTCATTAGGTAAAGGAATAGGAAATAGAGAGAAGGGAGGATGGAGGTAGAGAGAGATGGCTGAGGGTGAGAAGGGGGGAGAGAGAGAAGAAGGAAAGAAGAAATGGGAAGATGAGAGAGAGAGAAGGAAATGTAGAAAGAAAGAGGTAATGAAAGAGATAAATTAATAAAGGGGGAAGTAGATGGAGAGAGAGAGAGAGAAGTGAGAAGAGGAAAAGGTTAAAGTGTGAGGAGAGGATGAAGGAGGTAGAGAAGGAAAATGGTAGGAGGAGAGAGCAGAGAAGTGAGAGAGAATAGGAGAATGTTTTAGAGAGAGAGAGAGAGAAGGAGAAGGAGAAAGTGAAAGTGGAGAAGAGAGGGAGGAGAGAAAGGAAAGAGAAAAGGTAGATGGAGAGAGAGCAGAGAAGAGAAGGAAGAGAAAGAGAAGGAAATGCAGAGATGGAGAGAGAGATAGGAAAGAAAAAGGAAAATGGGAGGAGAGAGAGGAGAGAGGAAAGAGAAAAGGAAAAAATGGAAGAAAAAGGGAGGAAAAGAAGGAAAAAAAGTAGAAAGGGGAAATGAGTATGAGAGAGAGAGAGAAGAAGAGAAAAGGAAAATGGAGCAGAGAGAGATAAGGAAAAGAGAAAAGGAATGGAGGAAGAGAAGAGAGAGGAAGGAGAGAGAAGGAGAGAAGGAAGAGAAAAGGAAATGGAGAGAGAGAGAGAAGGAAAGAGAAAAGGAAATGGAGAGAGAGAAGAGAAGGAAGAGAAAAGGAATAGAGAGAGAGAGAGAAGGAAGAGAAAAGGAAATGGGAGAGAGAGAAGAGAGAGAGACGAGAGAAGAGAAAAGGATGGAGGAGAGAGAAAGGGGAGGGAGAAGAAGGAAATGGAGAGAGAGAGAGAGAAGGAAGAAAAAAAGGATAATGGGAGAGAGAGATGAGAGAGAGAAGGAAAGGAAAAGGCAAATGGAGAAGAGAGAGAGAAGAAGGAAAGAGAAAAGGAAATGGAGAAGAGAGAGAGAAGGAAAGAGAAAAGGAAATGGAGAGAGAGAGAGAGAGAGAGAGGGAAGAGAGAAGGAAATGGAGAGAGAGAGAAGAAAGGAAAAGGAAATGGAAGAGAGAGAGAGAGAAGGAAAGAGAAAGGAAATGGAGCGAGAGAGAGAGAGAGAGAAGGAAAGAGAAAAGGAAATGGAGAGAGAAGAGAAGAAGAAGGAAAAGAGAGAAGGAAATGGAGAGAGGGGAGAGAGAGAGAGAGAAGGAAAGAGAAGGAAAAGAAAAGGAAATGGAGAGAGAGGAGAGAGAGAGAAGGAAAGAGAGAAGGAAATGGAAGAGAGAGAGATAGGGAAAGAGAAAAAGGAAATGGAGAGAGAGAGAGAGAGAGAGGAAATGAGAAAAGGAAATGGAGCGAGAGAGAGAGAGGAAAGAGAAAACAGGAATGGAGAGGAGAGAGAGGAGAAGGAAAGAGAAAAGGAAATGGAGAGAGAGGAGAGAAGGAAGAGAAAGGAAATGGAGAGAGAGAGAGAGAGAGAGAGAAGGAAAGAGAAAAGGAAATGGAGAGAGAGAGAGAGAAGGAAAGAGAAAAGGAAATGGAGAGAGAGAGAGAGAGAGAGAAGGAAAGAGAAAAGGAAATGAGAGAGAAAGAGAGAAGGAAATGGAGAGAGAGAGAGAGAAGGAAAGAAGAAAGGAAATTGGAGAGAGAGAGAAGGAGAGATGAAGGAAAAGAAAGATAAAATGGAGAGTAGAGAGAGAGAGAAGAGAGAAGAGAGAGAAAAGGAAATGGAGAGAGAAAGAGAGAAGGAAATGGAGAGAGAGAGAGAAGGAAAGAGAAAGGAAATGGAGAGAGAGAGAGAGAGAGAGGAAGGAAAGAAGAAAGGAAATGGAGAGAGAGAAGAGAGAGAGGAAGAGAAAAGGAAATGGAATGGAGAGAGAGAGAGAGGAGAAGTAAAAGAAAAGGAAATGGAGGAAGAGAGAGAGAAGTGAAACGAGAAAGTGAAATGGAGAGAGAGAGAGAAGGAAAAGAGAAAAGATAATGTGAGAGAGATCAAGGAAAGAGAAAAGGAAAATGGAAGAGAGAGGAGAAGGAAAGAGAAAAGGAAATGGAGAAGAGAGAGAGAGAGAGAGAAAGGAAGAGAAAGGAAAGGAGAGAGAAAGAGAGAGGAAAGGAGAGAGCGAAGAGAGAAGGAAAGAAAAAAGGAAATGGAGAGAGAGAGAGAGAGATGAGAACGGAAAGATAGAAAAGAATGGAGAGAGAGAGAGAGAAGAAGGAAAGAGAAGAGATGGAGAGGATGAGAAGAGAGAGAAATAGGAAATGGGAGAGAGAGAAACGAAAGAGAAGGAATGGAGAGAGAGAGAGAAGGAAAGAGAAAAGGAAATGGAGAGAGAAGTAAGGAAAGAGAGGACAATGGAAGATGGAAGAGAAAGGAATGGGAGAAGAGAGAGAGAGAGAAAGAAAGAGGAAGGAAATGGAGAGAGGAGAGAGAGGAAAGAGAATAAGGAATGGGAGAGAGAGAAGAGAAGGAAAGAGAAAAGGAATGGAGAGGATAAGGAAAGAGAAAAGGAAATAGGAGAGAGAGATAGAGATGAAGGAAAGAGAAAAGGAAATGGAGAGAGAAAAGAGATGAAGGACATGGATGAGAGAGAGAGAGAAAGGAAAGAGAAAGAATGGAAGAGAGAGAGAGAGAGAGAAGGAAAGAAGAAAGGAAATGAAGAGGAAGATGAGAGAGAGAGAAAGAAAGAGGAGGAGAGAGAGAGAAGGAAGAGAGAGAAGAGAAAGAGAGAAGATGGAGAGAGAAAGAGAGAAGGAAATGGAGAGAGAGAGGAGAGAAGAAAGAGAAATGGAGAGAGAGAGAGAGAGAAGGAAAGAGAAAAGGAAATGGAGAGGAAAGAGAGAAGGAATGGAGAGAGAGAGAGAAGGAAAGAGAAGAGGAAATGGGAGAGAGAGAGAGAGAAGGAAAGAGAAAAGGACAATGGAGAGAGAGAAGAGAGAGAAGAAAAGAGAGAAGGAAATGGAGAGAGAGAGAAGGAGAGAAGGAAAGAGAAAAGGGAATGGAGAGAGAAGAGAGAGAAGGAAAGAGAAAGGAAATGGAGAGAAGAGAGAAGAGAAGGAAAGAGAAAAGGAAATGGAGAGAGAGAGAGAGAGAGAGAGAAGAGAAAAAGGAAATGGGGAGAGAGAGAGAGAGAGGAAAGAGAAAAGGAAATGGAGAGAGAGAGAGAGAGAGAGAGAAAGGAAAGAGAAATGGAGAAAGGAAAGAGGAAGAGAAGAGAAAAGGGGAAGTAACAGAGAAGAGAGAGAGAGAAGAGAGAGAGAGAGAGAGAGGAGAGAGAGAGAGAGAGAGAGAGAGAGTAAAAAGGCTTTTGAAATGAAATTCGTTGGAAACTAGGAGAATTTTTGAAATGTTTCGAAAAAAGGAAGAAAGANAAGGGAAGAAGAAAGAAAGAAAGAAAGAGAGAAAGAGGAGTACAAGTATTATTATTTAAAAATAATAATAGTTTGAATAAAGTACACATGGATAAACTCCTGACCGAAACACGTGTAAGTAAAATTGATTAAAATATCCTATATTATCCATTCTATACTTTCTTTCCTTTATTACTTTTTTCAACATACCGTCGGATTCACTTCCATTTTCATTTTACATATATATATATATGAAAAGTTTATTTGCAGTACATAATTTAAAAAGGACGCGTAAAAGCATATGCATGTTGTAAAATAAATTGTTTTTGTTTTTTTCTTAAAAAGAAAAGTAAGGGTACCCTAGTTAGATTTAAAATCAGAAATGATTTTCTTTTTTTCGCTCAATGCTCCTCAGAGAAAAAATTACATTGAAAGATGGTAATGTAGTTTTGTTTTTGGTTTGTTGTAGACAACGGAATAGTCAGAAAGCAATGAGAAAAAAGGGAATTTTTTTTCTCAATAAGACAAGAGAATCCGTAAAATTACGAAACTTACAACTCACAAGGGGGGGGGGTGTTCGAAAATTACGAGTCCCCCCGTTAGATAAGTTGAGGCTTGAAGTGCCAAAAAGGAGTAGTTGTTGGGACTGCTTCTGAACCACAGGAGAGGTTGAGTGCGGGAGATGAACAGGGACTCGAGAATCTGCAGTTGTAGCTCGCTGTTGGAACTGCAAAGGACTGAAAACATGGCTGGGTGGTAGGACCGAGCGCAAGTGGAATTTCTTAATAAATGTTGTCCAATGGTGGACGGAGTATTTATGCCTGCTGCTGTGGGACAGTCCACGTTGCCAGAACGGATGTTGTAGGGTATGTGCTGCTTGATTCGAGATTCCAGTCTCAAGGTAGTATGGCCAATGTAGCAAATCTCACATTTGCATGTAAACTTATAGATAAGGTGGCTTTTGTGATGGGGGGCCACACTATCCTTGAGATTAGGAGGAAACAGCACATTAGATTTAAGGACAATCCGAGGATTGACTGCATTGAAGCAACGATGGATAGACTTTTTGATCTTGTCTAGTAAAGGAATGGAAGATTTGCCCAGCCAAGGAAGTCTTAGGTAGACTGGGCATTTTTCAGGACCAAATTTAGGAAGAGTGGAGAGCTGCGCACATTTGTATCTTATTGTGGCATTAACCAAGTTCATATATATATAGTTGTAGAAAAGGTTTTCTCTCTACCAGGGTTTCAATGTTCAAGGTACACCTTCTTTAGGAGAACTAAAAATAAAATCTGTTTAGAGATAAAAATGAATATGAATCAAATTGCATGGCATCTCAACAACAAGGGATTTTGTTTGCATTCTTCTTTTACCTTTAGGCACCCCTTTTTGATCTCTATTAAGAAAGGACATGTTTTTCATTTACACCGTCAATATCCGCTTGTTCGTTAGGGGTTAGGGTTAGGGGTTAGTTTTATAATTAAAAATAATATAATTGAGGACGTTTAGACATTTCTTATTGCGTCTTTTTGACGTACTAGCAACCTCCTCATCTTAGTCTTGTATATATACTAGCAAGACTGTGGATATACCACAGTATGATAATTTAATTATTGCAACGTTTGATATGTTTACATATTGAACTATTTGACAATAGCTCTTATGTAAAATGTATAATAATCTTGACTAGCAGGATCTGTGGATATACCACAGTATGATAATTTAATTATTGCAACGTTTGATATGTTTACATATTGAACTATTTGACAATAGCTCTTATGTAAAATGTATAATAATCTTGACTAGCAGGATCTGTGGATATACCACAGTATGATAATTTAATTATTGCAACGTTCGATATGTTTACATATTGAACTATTTGACAATAGCTCTTATGTAAAATGTATAATAATCTTGACTAGCAGGATCTGTGGATATACCACAGTATGATAATTTAATTATTACAACGTTTGATATGTTTACATATTGAACTATTTGGCAATAGCTCTTATGTAAAATGTATAATAATCTTGACTAGCAGGATCTGTGGATATACCACAGTATGATCCTTTAATAAGTACCTTTGATATGTTTACTTAAAAGCTTTAGCAACATAGTTCACTATGTAAAAAGTATAATAATATCGATTCAACTCTATCTCATTCTTTTTAAAAGTGGGATTATAAAATATTTACTTTGATTTGCTGATAAAAATCGGTGGGGTGGGGGTGTTTAAAATATCTACATTACTTTGCCGACAAAAAAGTGACAAAAACGCGACTCGGAAAATATCTAAGTTGGGCCGGAAATTCACCTGACACTGGCTCGCTAATAAATGGCGTAACTTAAGGTATGGGGGCTGATGGTAGGTGTGGCGTACCACCTCAGACACCAAAACAATCTCCTTGGTCTAGTGCTAGTTAAAAGGGGATAGACTCCTTTGCTGTCTGGCTGATACCGACTTTAGACGACTAACTTTATTCGAAGTATCACATGAGCACTTGACGATCTTTTTGCTGACTCGACCTCTCCGGAAGCTGATGGTAGGTGTAGCGCAGATTTAGATCTAAATTACCAAAATATATTCCGTAATTCACAATTTTTTTTTCAAGTCAGATAGGATTTGACACAAGGTCACGAATATGGAGCATCCAGCAAGGATCGAACTCGCTTTTCAGGCTACCCCGACGGCTTACTTTATCCGAAGTATCACTCAGGGAGCTGATTGTAGGTGTGGCGCTCCACCTCAGACACCAAAACAATTTCCTTGTCTAGTGCTGTGAAAAGGGATAGATTCCTTTGCTGTCTGGCTGATACCGATTTAGACCAATCGGACAACTAACTTTATTTGAAGTATCACATGAGCACTTCACGATCTTTTGCTGACTCGACCTCTCCGGAAGCTGATGGTAGGTGTGCGCGTCACCTCAGACAACAAAACAATCTCCTTGGTCTAGTGAAAAGAGGATAGACTCCTTTGCTGTCTGCTGATACCGACTTTAGACCAATCGGACAACTAACTTTATTTGAAGTATCACATGAGCACTTCACGATCTTTTTGCTGACTCGACCTCTCCGGAAGCTGATGGTAGGTGTAGCGCGCCACCTCAGACAAGAAAACAATCTCCTTGGTCTAGTGAAAAAGGGGATAGACTCCTTTGCTGTCTGGCTGATACCGACTTTAGACCAATCGGACACTAACTTTATTCGAAGTATCACATGAGCACTTCACGATCTTTTGCTGACTCGACCTCTCCGGAAGCTGATGGTAGGTGTGGCGCACCACCTCAGACAAGAAAACAAACTCCTTGGTCTAGTGCCTGTGAAAAGGATAGACTCCTTTGCTGTCTGGCTGATACCGACTTTAGACGACTAACTTTATTCGAAGTATCACATGAGCACTTCACGATCTTTTAGCTGACTCGACCTCTCCGGAAGCTGATGGTAGGTGTGGCGCGCACCTCAGACAAAAACAAACTCCTTGGTCTAGTGCCTGTGAAAAGGGATAAACTCCTTTGCTCTCTGGCTGATACCGACTTTAGACGACTAACTTTATTTGAAGTATCACATGAGCACTTCACGATCTTTTAGCTGACTCGACCTCTCCGGAAGCTGATGATAGGTGTGGCGTACCACCTCAGACACCAAAACAATCTCCTTGGTCTAGTGCCTGTGAAAAGGGATAGACTCCTTTGCTGTCTGGCTGATACCGACTTTAGACCAATCGGACAACTAACTTTATTTGAAGTATCACATGAGCACTTCACGATCTTTTTGCTGACTCGACCTCTCCGGAAGCTGATGGTAGGTGTGGTGCGTCACCTCAGACAAGAAAACAATCTCCTTGGTCTAGTGCTTGTGAAAAGGGGATAGACTCCTTTGCTGTCTGGCTGATACCGACTTTAGACCAATCTGACGACTTTATTTGAAGTATCACATGAGCACTTCACGATCTTTTGCTGACTCGACCTCTCCGGAAGCTGATGGTAGGTGTGGTGCGTCACCTCAGACAAGAAAACAATCTCCTTGGTCTAGTGCCTGTGAAAAGGGGATAGACTCCTTTGCTGTCTGGCTGATACCGACTTTAGACCAACTAACTTTATTTGAAGTATCACATGAGCACTTCACGATCTTTTAGCTGACTCGACCTCTCCGGAAGCTGATGGTAGGTGTGGTGCGTCACCTCAGACAAGAAAACAATCTCCTTGGTCTAGTGCCTGTGAAAAGAGGATAGACTCCTTTGCTGTCTCGCTGATACCGACTTTAGACGACTAACTTTATTCGAAGTATCACATGAGCACTTCACGATCTTTTTGCTGACTCGACCTCTCCGGAAGCTGATGGTAGGTGTGCGCGCCACCTCAGACACCAAAACAAACTCCTTGGTCTAGTGCTAGTTAAAAGGGGATAGACTCCTTTGCTGTCTCGCTGATACCGACTTTAGACGACTAACTTTATTCGAAGTATCACATGAGCACTTCACGATCTTTTTGCTGACTCGACCACTCCGTCTCTGTCCTGCCCGGCCCATTAAGAGTGATATAAAGAGGAGCCTCTCTGACAATACGTAGGACGTGTTGTAGCCGTTCTGGGGCGTTTTGGTGACAACTAATTTGAATGTAGCAGAATGAGAATTGCCGTTCCTTTGCCGTTGTCGACCGCAGTGCTTTGTGTTGGTTGGCGTTTGAAAGAAAACGACTCGGCTACTTTGGCTGACAACTCTGACATGATCGGGGAGGTAACGGGAGCCCCAGTAGAAACAGTATAAAGAAAAGTACTTGACAGTTGACAGCAACGACCAGCAATGACCAAGTTGATGACAATCAAAGAGTGTTCTGTGACAAGCTAAACAAATTTGAATATCACACACACACACACACACACACCGCCCTGTCGACTGGGGCGTTAGAATGCAACGACTGCACCTCTGCAGAGGGGTAAGACTCCCCCAATGGGGCCACCTGTTGGCCGTGATGCTTAAGGATAGAGCCCAGGTGGATGAGCAGTCCACAACCTGCAATACTCCATTTTGGCCCTATCTTGGGCTAGACGGGCGGTCGGAGAGCCCCCCTCCGATCAATCGGCTGGTCACGTCAAGCCCTAGCACCTATATGATTTTCCCAACCCTATTGCCCTTATGGCAAGCCCAACCCCTTTTATCATATGGGTGCTAGAAGGCGGTGGCTGAGGGTCTACATGTCCTGGGAATGACGTTAAACTCTATCTGATGGTGAGGTTCCAGTTCTGGAGGTTTGGGGAATGTGGAGCACCCCTTCATCACCATTGCTCCCTGGTCCACTCTGACCCGGAGTGGTAGTACCTGTTAGGGTCCCATCTATGGGTTAAATAGAAAAATGTATTTATAAAAAAATTGTATTATCCATTAAGAATTGATTTATTTCAAAACTTTATTGGCATTAAATGGCCCACTGAGGTTGATATGCCGTAAAACAAAACAAACCAAAAACACACACACACACACACACTCACATACAACACACACACATACACATACACACACAATGTTATTAACAGATATGATCTCTTTAGTGACCGTGACATATATACCTATGTATGTATTTATCAGTTAAATTTAGTAGGTACGGATGGCGAGGGGTAAGGGACTGATGAAAAATCAGTCGGGTTCCGCTCCCGTCTGGAAGTAGTCTGCTAAGTCTAGCCACACCGAGGGGACATGATAGCTCGAAACACGGTGTTCGTTGATGACTATACACACACACACACACACACACACATATATATATATATATATATATATATATATACAACCCTCCTCCACACGAGTAAGATGTTACACATGACCAATTTCTTAATCGGAGTTTAACAGGTTTATTTCTCCCAGTATCTATCTATCTATCTATCTATCTATCTATTTCTCCCAGTCTCTATCTATCTATCTATCTATCTATCTATTTCTCCCAGTATCTATCTATCTATCTATCTATCTATCTATCTATCTATCTATCTATTTCTCCCAGTCTCTATCTATCTATCTATCTATCTATTTCTCCAGTCTCTATCTATCTATCTATCTATCTATTCTCCCGGTCTCTATTCTATCTATCTATCTATCTATTTCTCCCAGTATCTATCTATCTATCTATCTATCTATTTCTCCCAGTATCTATCTATCTATCTATCTATCTATCTATCTATCTATCTATCTATCTCCCAGTCTCTATCTACTATCTATCTATCTATCTATCTATCTATTTCTCCCAGTCTCTGTTTATCTATCTATCTATCCATCTATCTATCTATCTATCTATCTATCTATCTATCTATCTATCTAGTCTCTGTTTATCTATATCTATCTATCTATCTATCTATCTATCTATCTCTATCATCTATCTATCTATCTATCTATCTATCTATCTATCTATCTATCTATCTATCTATCTATCTATCTATCTATCTATCTTCTATCTAGTCTCTATCTATCTATCTATCTATCTATCTATCTATCTATTTCTGTATCTATCTATCTATCTATCTATCTATCTATCTATTTCTCCCAGTCTGTATCTATCTATTATCTATCTATCTATCCCAGTCTGTTAATATCTATCTATCTATCTATCTATCTATCCCAGTCTGTTAATATCTATCTATCTATCTATCTATCTATCTATCTATCCAGTCTGTTAATATCTATCTATCTATCTATCTATCTATCTATCTATCTATCTATCTATCTATCTAGTCTGTTAATATCTATCTATCTATCTATCTATCTATCTATCTATCTCAGTCTGTTAATATCTATCTATCTATCTATCTATCAATCTATCTATCTCAGTCTGTAATATCTATTATCTATTTATCTATCTATCTATCTATCTATCCCAGTCTGTTAATATCTATCTATCTATCTATCTATCTATCTATCTATCTATCTATCCCAGTCTGTTAATATCTATCTATCTATCTATCTATCTGTTAATCTATCTATCTATCTATTCTCCCAGTCTGTTAATATCTATCTATCTATCTATCTATCTATCTATCTATCTATCTATCTATCTAAGAACAACAAAGTTCCGTACATTATCCTGAATAATTTGAGACACGATAAAAAAAATCCTTAATCACAAATCGTCTGATGAAAACAGACTGGACGGAGAAAGAGATTACCAAAACGAAACTGTTGAAAATAACAATGGAGTCGTTTCTTTCTTTCTTTTTTTTTTTTTTGTAGAACGCTTAAATATTGCCGCTCTTTTTTTGTTGTTGTACATATTTTTGTCTTGTGGCATCGTTTGATATAATATTGATAGGAATTTAGTCTCCCGGGATTCCTTAGTTAGATTATTTCACGCTAAAAAGTTCTCAGTTTCCCCAGAGAAAACACAAAATGTCTGCCGTGGGAAGGCGTTTCGCGTCTCAACGTATCAAACACAATGCCTCGATTCACGCATGCGTACATCGTTCACATGCATAACATTATTGGCGCGGTTTACATCAAAGGTGGACATTATCATACTTGTACAAACAGAGGAGCTGATATACGTATCGGTATTAATAATCAGAAGGAGGCTCTATTCAATTTTTGTGGAACCGATGCCCTACATGATTTATGATGAGAGGGGTGAGAGAGAGAGAGAGAGAGAGAGAGAGAGAGAGAGAGAGAGAGAGAGAGAGAGGGGGAGAGGGTGAGGGGGTGGAGAGTAAGAGTGAGAGATGAGAGACGGAGATAGATAAGAAAATGAAATTAACAGGTCTCCCTCACTTTTTTTCTTTCTGTTTATGATGAGAGAGAGAGAGTGAGAGAGGGAGAGAGTGAGAGAGGGTGAGAGGTAAAGAGAGAGAGAGAAGAGAGAGAGAGAGAGAGAGAGTGGGGAGGGACTGAGATAGATAAGAAAATTAAATTAACAGGTCTCCCTCACTTTTTTTCTTTCTGTTTATGGTGATAGAGAGAGAGAGGGTGAGAGGTAGAGAGGGAGAGAGAGAGAGAGAGAGAGAGAGAGAGAGAGAGGAGGGGGTGAGAGGTAGAGAGAGGGGAGAGAGTGTGTGGGGAGGGACGGAGAGAGATAAGAAATTGAAATTAACAGGTCTTCTTCTCTCTCTTTTTTCTTTCTGTTTATGAGAGGGAGAGACAGAGGGGTGTGATAGAGAGAGAGAGAAGGGGTGGGCGAGAGTGGGGAAGAGAGAGAGAGAGAGAGAGAGAGAGAGAGAGAGAGAGAGAGAGAGAGAGAGAGAGTGGGGAGGGACGGATATAGATAAAAAAATTAAATTAACAGGTCTCCCTCTCTCTCTCTTTTCTTTCTGTTTATTATGAGAGAGAGAGAGAGAGAGAGAGAGAGAGAGAGAGAGAGAGAGAGAGAGAGAGAGAGGGTGTGTGTGTGTTAGAGAGAAAGAGAGAGAGAGAGAAGGGTGGTGAGAGAGAGTGGGAAAAGAGAGAGAGTGTGTGGGGAGGGACGGAGATAGATAAGAAAATTAAATTAACAGGTCTCCCTCTCTCTCTTTTTTCTTCTGTTTATATGAGAGAGAGAGAGAGAGAGAGAGAGAGAGAGAGAGAGAGAGAGAGAGAGAGAGAGAGAGAGAGAGAGAGAGCTTTTCTCTTCGGTCTTTATCTACTGATTTATCTACCAATCTCACGATTTTATATCTTTGTTCGTCTTCTATTTCTCTCACACATTTCACTTTGATGTGTAACAGCCCAGAAATGCCACATATATATACTAGTACAAAATAACAAACACCCTCCGGGCGATGTAAAATTAGATTTTTGAAACATATTGCCTGAGGGGTGGGAGTTAAAAATTCAATGTCAGCGAGTTTGTACCCTAAGTAAGTAAAATCATCAAATTCATTAAAGGATTAAAAAATAAAACAATTTGTAATGTAAACTTTAAATACGTATTAAAATAAAACAAACTATATATAGATATATAATACCAGTCATGTATTTATTAAAACTTGTTTTAAAAAAACAATGAGGACTGTCTAATGTTGCATGTTCAAATTTTGAGTGTATTTATTCTATGTTATGACGATGGGTAATGTGACGTAAGCAGTGACGTAATTTTTGTTACAGACAAAAACCGGAAGCGAATCTCCAGTATTAATAGAAATATGGTGATTGTCACTTCATCAGAGAAGAAGGTCATTTCTAAGTTCGGTCTTGAGCCCGCAAATGACTCAGAAGTCAACTTTTACACGTCCTGTCGCATAAAAGACGTGTGAGACCCCCGGCTTTCAATAGTACACATACATGTTTGTCACGTGGTCGTCTGTCACCATGAGACCGCATATGACGTAATAAACCAGCCTGTGACAGGCAAGCCCTGCCACACATACGGTGTATAATAAGGTTTGAATGTGGGAAATGTATCCAGGACCTCGGACTTGTGCCGCTTCCGTAGAGCTCGTTTCTCCATCCACAAAAAACGAGTCTCCTCCAGGCCGAACGATTCGTAGCCCTCCTTTCCCAATCCTCAAAATCAATGCCAAGAGTATTAACGTAGTTTTATGGGTAAAGAAGAACAGTTTTCTCGTAAATTCTTACCATAAAATAAACTGAACCCTCATTTTATGTCCGTGGGTTTGCAATAAATGTTTTATTTTTCTTGCACCCGTTATTTTACAATACTAAATATATTTCCTTTATTTATTTTAATATTTACTTCAATGTGTATATTCTAAAAGTTTTTATTTTGTGAGAATGGTTAGTTTTAAAGTGGGGGTTCGTTTTTACACTTCAACTTTTTACTCGTAAGTTCCTACCATAAAATGCCCAAGCCTAATTTTATGGTAGGAATTTACGAGTAAAAAGTTGAATATTACCTTTTGTTGTTATTTCCTTTCTTTTTGGCTTTGGTACTCTAAAATAAAAACGTCAGATTTTAATCATCGTCGACGAAAAAACAAAATTACGGTCATAAAAGGAGGATCCAATTTATGTCTAAATTGTAAAACGAGCCCCCACTTTAAAACTTAACATTCTCACAAAATAAAAACTTTTAGAATATACACATTAAAGTGAATATTAAAATAAATAAAGAAAATATATTCAGTATTGTAAAATAACGGGTGCAAGAAAAATAAAACATTTATTGCAAAAACACGGACATAAAATGAGGGTTCAGTTTATTTTATGGTAGGAATAAGCGAGAAAACTGTTCTTCTTTACCGTTTTATGACATCCTTGAAACGTTTCTTGGCTTTGTGTCTTGGACGTTTACCATACTGGAGTTCCCCATAAAACAGTTGCTTCAGGAGTTTGCCTTCTTCTATCCTAACAAGATGTCCAGCCCAGCGTATATATATGTTGCATACTGGGGTTTTCACCGTACCAAATCATACAATGTCGTATACCCTTTCTTTCTTCTTACTCTGGTCGTATTTTCTTCTGGCCGGCTTTGGTTCTATCTGATCGTCTATCATCTTGGTCTGGTATATCTTCTAAGGTCTGGTCTTGTCTTCTATGGTCTGGACTGTCTTCTATGGGATCCCGGGTCTGGTTTCTGTTAGGGATCACTCCTTATCAGAAGCCCAGTGTCATTGTTAGTTTTTAGGTAATAAACACAAGACTTCGATTTACGTTGATGTTACTTTATTTGTAAATCCCCAACCAGACATTCTGCGCAGATGAGACTTACATGTTACTAGCTCGGCTTCTAACTTCTAAGTGACTTAAACTTACTATATCCTTAAACCGGAAGAGGGCCTTCTATGGGGGTTCCGGTTCTCACGATCCATCCCCGCAAGGCAAGGTGAGAGGGAGGTCAAGCGCCGTCACTCACCCTCAAGGCCATCAGCTGTACTAATCGCCATTATGATTTCTACAATACCTTATAAAAAGCATTAGGGATCCAATAATTATGTAACATATATATATATATATATATATATATATATATATATATATATATATATATATATATAAACAAGAGTCTCCTCATAACGTAACATCTTATTCAATGGACACACGTGTAATCGGCTGCAATTAATTGGTACCTCGATTAATTCAGTGGATTTAACCCTGAAGATCCTTATGGTAAAACTAGAGTAGGTTTCTATTGTATCCATTTCTTTAATACATTTGCTCTACTTTGTATTGAGCACTTTGTATTTGTTTTATCGCTGATTTAACCCCTGGATTTTGTGCACCTCCAACGATCGTGCCCATATTCACCGGTAAGCTACCTTTTATCTCTCTCTCTCTCTCTCTCTCTCTCTCTCTCTATCTCTATATATATATATATATATATATATATAAGGTGGCTTACCGGTGAATGTGGCATATATATATATATATAAAATTGTTGAAATGAAGAATAAAGGAAAGAAAATGTTGAATGGATAAAATAGGATTTATTTTATTTTACTGACACGTGTTTCGGCCAAGAGTTTATCCATGCATACATGTATTCTATCTATTATTATTTTAAATACAAAACAAAATACAAAATTAAACACAAAATAAGATACAAAATTAAATAAAATAACAATAATAATTATTTTGTATACGTAGCTGGGTTATCAAGTCAGTTGATATTATGATGATTCTAAGTTGGACCTTTCTTCCAACGGCAGAATGTTAGAGCTGTCCAGGTCAAAGTTGAGAGCTCGATGTTGAATATTATTGAACAGAGCAATATAATTGGTAATGTTGGGTTCAAATGTAATTATGTTAATTGAAATTAGTTGAACAGACAACTCCGACCAAGGGTGTTAAATATAAACAACACGCGGAGAAGATACATATAAGAGATACACATACAAGATACATAGTAGATATATAAGTAGCACAATCTGGGAGTTGAGCTCTCTAGAACTGCTGTGTAAGAGATCTTGTGTTCTCTACTGAGGCAACGTCGTCTTCGGTGGCTGGGTCATGCACGTCAGATGGATGATGGACGAATCCCGAAAGACGTTCTTTATGCAGAGCTTACGTCTGGTAAAAGACAGATTGGTCGCCCCCAGCTGCGATTCAAGGATGTCTGCAAGACGGATCTCAGATGCTTTGGCATTGACCCTTCCAGCTGGGAAAATTTGGCTCAGGACCGCCCTCGGTGGCGGCAGAATCTCCGTAGAGGACTGTTCATGTCAGAAGTCACCCTGACGCAACACCATGAAGCTAAGAGGTCCAGAAGAAAGCAGCGGCAACAAAGCATCGGCACATCAACATCTTCAGGGGCAGCCTTCAAATGCGAAATCTGTGGTCGGGAATGTTTTTCAAACATCGGACTTCATAGTCAGAGGAGGCGCTGTAACTTCAGGGGCATATAAAAACTTTATTATAGTCTTCCGAGACTGAAATGCCAATAATATAAGTAACACATAAAAGGGATAAGATACAATAATGAAGTACAAAAGTTATGGAGAGTCTATAAATTAAAGTCACTTACTACGTTGTCTGTGTGGGGGTGAACCCCCCCCCACACACACAAGAAGGGTGTAGACAAACTGTCTAACCTATTGTGCGTCCGTTCAGTCCCGTAGAAGAAAGAAGATTCAAACTTGGCGCTTGCCTGCTTAAAAAGTCAGCGCGCCTGGTGAGGAAAAACAGAAACACGAGGGAAGATAACTCTTCCAGCCAAACAAGGGCAGATAATCCCACAGTAAAGAAAAAGCTTAAAAATACGGTATTTTTGCGGATCTATTTCAACCCACAGTCAGTTCCAATAAAGTCAGCGGTTTGATGATAGTCATAGGTATACACTGATACCTGTGGGTAGAAATAGATCTATAACCACAAACTAACAAAAAATAATTACAAAAAATTATCTTTTGACCATAGCTTTAAAGAAAAACAACATTTTACCGTGTCATTTCTCTGAATGTTTGAGATGAGGCTTGATGATTAGTATTATCTGCGTTATTCGGACTATTGTCCTCATCTTCATTGTTATTGTACATCGTTTCGGCCGATATGCCCTCCGGCCTTCTTCAGGTATTTTTTGTCGGACTCGGGAACCTTCTCGGACTCGGGAACCTTCTTTTCGAACTCGGAAACTTTCTTGTCGTAATCGGGAGCCATCGCGGAACTTTGAACCTTAACACTTTATTCAGTCCACGGGGGTATCCTGTTTCATTCCGCTAACCATAGCTGGGGTAGGAGTTGTGTTAATTAATTATTTTTCTAACTGCTTTCACTCAGGATTGAACTCGGGAACCAGAGATAACTGTCACTTAGAACTGTCTTTTAACATAACTGCCTAATCCACTTGGCCATGTGTCCAACTGAGTGTGAATTTTGGAACTTATAAACCTAATGTCTTGATTTGGCTAGAATATCTACCTATTTTACTTATGTATGATTTTTTACCTAGACTCATATTGTTTTTTTTTTTGTTTTTTTTTTTTTTTCTCTCCTCAATCTGATCGGCCGAAACGTTGTACAAATAACAATGAAATGGGAACAATAGTCCGAATTTTCGCGAACCCCAACAAATTTGGAGAGCTAAAAATCGACATAACTCGGCCGATTTTTGGAATTGGAAGCTCAAATTTTGGGGATTGTCTAACTTTAACAAAATTTCAGAAAATTGAAGAGGGTGTGTAACAATTTTACTTTTTTCTGGATGATTTGTCATGGATTTACCCGGCTACCCAACCCTTTTAGTGTTGGCTAAGGACAATGGGGGCCTAAAACAGGATTTTTATTTCTGGTTGGTAGGTAAATATTGGATTTAGCATAAACATTGTGGCGGTAATTGAGCCGAACTACCGGTGGTCGAGTCTTTGCAAATATCCGAACTTGTTTCGGAGCTTTTAAATGAAATCGATTATCGATTTTTCTTTCTTTCTTTTTCTTTGTTAGTTTACTTCTTCCGGTTGGCGTATATCGATCTCAGCCTCAGTCAACGCCTCGGCGCCAACAACAGACATAAGATGAGAGACGAGAGATTATGATATTGTTTCAAAGGAATCATTGAATGTCCACTGGGGTAATGAGGTAGTGCCACGCCCTCTTACATTGTTTGTTCGCTATTAGACGTATTTTGCGATCAGGGGAAATAGATTAGGATCGAGTGCGGGGGGGGGGGCGAGTTTATCGATACAAAAAAAGAAATAATTGTTGTGTTTTTTTTTAATGTTTAATCTTTCTTTCTTCTTTCTTTCTTCTTTTCATTTCTTTCATTTCTTTCTTTCGTCTTTCTATTTTTCATTTCTTTCTTTCGTCTTTCTATTTTTCATTTCTGTTTTTCATTTCATATCTCTCTTCCTTTCTTTTTTTTCTTTCTTTCTTTCTTTCTTTCTTTCTTTCTATTTTTAATTCTTTTCTTTCTGGTTTCTTTCTTTCTTTCTTTCTTTTTCTTTTTTCTTTTTTTCTTTCTTTCGTTCTATTTTTCATTTCATGTCTTTCTTTCTTTCTATTTTTCTTTCTTTTCTGGTTTTCTTTCTCCAATTCTTTCTTTTTTCTATCTTTCATTTCTATTTTTCATTTCTTTCTTTCTTTCTTTCTTTCTTTCATTCTTTTTTCTTTCTTTCATCCTTTCTTTCGTTCTATTTTTCATTTCTAGTTTTCATTTCATGTCTCTTCCTTTTCTTTCTTTCTTTCTTTCTTTCTTTCTGGTTTTCATTCTTTCTTTTTCTATCTTTTATTTCTATTTTTCATTTCTTTTCTTTTTTTCTTTTTTTTTTTCTTTTCATCCTATCTTTCGTTCTATTTTTCATTTCTAGTTTTCATTTCATGACTCTCTCCTTTTCTTTCTTCCTTTATTTCTATTTTTTTTTCTTTTTTTCTTTCTCCAATTCTTTCTTTTTCTATCTTTCATTTCTATTTTCATTCTTCTTTCTTTGTTTTCTTTCTTTCTTTTTTCTTTCTTTCTTTCTTTCGTTTCTATTTTTCATTTCTAGTTTTCATTTCATGTCTCTCCTCCTTTCTTCTTTCTTTCTTTCTTTCTTTCTTTCTTTCTTCTTTCTTTCTGGTTTTCTTTCTCCAATTCTTTCTTTTTCGATCTTTCATTTCTATTTTTCATTTCTTTCTTTCTTTCTTTTCTTCTTTTTTCTTTCTTTTTTATCATTACTTCCTTTTTCATTCTTTTTTCTTTCATTTCTTCTTTTTCATTTTCTATTCAATTTCTTTCTTTCTTTCTTTCTTTCTTTCTTTCTTTCTTTCTTTTCTTTCTTTTTTCTTTCCTTTATCATTACTTCCTTTTTCATTCATTTCTTCTTTTCGTTTCTTTTTCCTTTTCTATTTTTCTTTCTTTCTTTTTTCCTTTCTTTCACTTCACTTTCTTCAATTTTCTTCTTTTTTTCTTTCTTTCTATTTTTCATTTCTATCTTTAATTTAATTTCTTCTTTAATTTACTTTCTTCTTTTTTCTTTTCATTTTCATTTCATTCTTTTCCTCCCCTTTTCTTTCGTTTTTCTTTCTATTTTTCATTTCTTTCTTTCTCTCTTTCTATTTTTCATTTCTTTCTTTACGTTCTTTTCATTCCTTTTTCTTTCTTTTTCCTTCTTTCTTCCTTTTATCTTTTCTACTGTATTTCTTTTTTCTTCCTTTTTCTTCCTTTTTCTTTCTTTCTCTAGCCCGTTCTTTCTTTTTTCATTTTTCTTTTTTCTTTCTTTCTTTTCTCTTCACTTTCCGACTTTTTCTTTTTTCCCCTTCTTTTTTCTTCCTTTTTATAATCTTTTTTCTTTCTTTCTTTTACATCCTTCGTCTTTCTTTTTCTTTCTTTTTCATCTTTTCTTTTTCATTTTTTTCTTCCCTTTTCCTTCATTCTCGTTTTCTTTTTAGTTCATTTCTCTTTCTGTGTTTCTTTTTTCTTCTTTTTTGCCTTTTTCTTTTTTCGTTTCTTTTTCTTTGTTTTTCAGCTATTCTTTCTTCTTCTTTCTTTTTCTTTTTCTATTTTTTCCATTTTTTCTTCACTTTATTCTTTCCTTCTTTTTTTTTTTCCTTTTTTCCCTTTTCTTCTCTTTTTCTTCGGTTTTTTTCTTCTTTTGTTTTCTTTCTTTTTTTTTAACATTTTTCTTACATTTTTCTCGCCTTTTCTTCTTGCTTTTCTTTCTTTTTCATTTTTCGTTCTTTTTTTTTCTTCCCTTTTCAATAATTTTTTTTATCCTTCAATTTTCTTCCGTTTTTCTCTCTCCATCTTTCTTTGATTCTTTTTTCTCTTTCTCTTTCTCTTTCTCTTTCTCTCTCTGTCTCTTGTTTACACACACACACACACACACACACACACACATACACACACACATACACTCTCTCTCTCTCTTTCTCTTTCGCTCTATCGTTCTTTCTCTTTCATTTTTCTCTCTCACATTGTTTCTCACTCTCTCTTTCTTTCTCTTTCTCTTTCTTTCTCTCTCTCTCTCTCTCTCTCTCTCTTATTACCCTCTCTAATTCTTTTCTCTCTCTCTCTCTCTCTTATTACCCTCTCTAATTCTTTTCTCTCTCTCTCTCTTTCATTCTTTCTTTTTCTCTCCCACATTCATTCCCACTTTCTTTTCTTTCTCTTTCTCTCAATCTTTTTCTCTCTCCTTCTTATCCCTCTCTCTAATTCTTTCTTTCTCTTTCTCTAATTCTTTTTCTCTCTCTTTCTCTTTCTCTCATTCTTTTTCTTCCTCTTATCCCTCTCTCTAATTCTTTCTTTCTCTTTTTCTAATTCTTTTTCTCTCTTCTATATTTCTCTCTCTCTCTAATTCTTTCTCCCTCTCTCTTTCTCTTTCTCTTATTATTTCTCTTTCTCTTATCCCCCTCTCTAATTCTTTTTCTTTCTCTCTCTCTCCAATTCTTTCTCACTCTCTCTTTCTCTCATTCTTTTTCTTTCTCTTATCCCCCTCTCTAATTCTTTCTCTCTCTCTCTCTCTAATTCTTTCTCACTCTCTCTTTCTCTCATTCTTTTCTTTCTCTTATGCCCCTCTTTAATTCTTTCTCTCTTTTTCTCTTATTCTTTCTTTTCTTTCTTTTACCCCTCCCTTTCTCCCATTCATTCTCTCTCCCTCTTGTCCCTCTCTCTAATTCTTTCTTTCTCTTTCTCTAATTCTTTTTCTCTCTTCTCTATTTCTTCTCTCTCTCTCTCTAATTTATTCTCACTCCCTCTTTCTCTTTCTCTCATTCTTTTTCTTCCTCTTATCCCCCTCTCTAATTCTTATTTTCTCTCTCTTTCTCATTCTTTCTTTTTCTTTCTTTTACCCCCCCCCTTTCTTTCATTCATTCTCTCATTCAATAAGACTTACATTATACTCATTCAAGTCTAAACACATTTCTTTGTTTCTCATTCATTTTATGTATTTTATGTCAATCTTTCCCGCCAAACAAACACAATAATAAACATGAAAAAGAAAATGAAAATAAATAAAGAAAAAAAAAAAGAAAAAAAAAGAAAAAGAAGAAAAGAAAAAGAAGAAAAGAAAAAGCCAACAAAAGAAATAAAATCACTAATCAAATTTCTTTCAAATAATGGTAATTTATGAGGAAGTGCGTCACGGTCTCCTGCCTCAGAAATTGCTACCCGGTGACTATTAAAATAACGTCCCCAGCTATGTCGTCTCGGTGGTGTTACTTGAAAGAAAACAACCAACTTAGGGTGTTAAATGTATTTCAGAGGGGGGGGGGGTGGCTTCTCTTTTTTGTCGTAATTCTTATTTATTTATCGTAATTTGTTTAGAAATTTATTTATAGAAATTTGTCGTAATTCTTGTTTAGATACGAAGATGGATATCTATCTATCTATCTACCTCAATTTGTTCATTTTTTACTTTGTTTATATATATCTATCCACCCATCTCCATTTGTTCATATAAAAAAAGAGAAGCCCCCCCCCCTCTAAAATACATTTAACGCCCTAAATTGGTTGTTTTTAACCTAGGATAGGTAACCAGTCTAGGAGAAGGAAAACTCTGAATTTGAAAAACCTGAGGTCAGTCGTTGATTGGGTTTGTGGCATTCATTGTGCACCAATTCTTTCCTGTCGACTGTGCCAAAAATGTGCGTATGGTCAAACACAAGCCTTTGCCACTATAAACAAATGACTGTGTTGGTTGTTCATTGGATGAACACTCATGCGTCGAAATCGACGAGGGAGTCCATTTTTTACAAATAAAAAAAAAAACTTGCCTGACTAGCATTTCACATAGCGCTAATACCCTTGGTAAAGGTATGTATCCATATATTCTCCTTCCAGCTATGGGTAAAATATTAGGGCAAACTGAGCTCTTTAACTTTGGATTGGTAACCAGTCTAGGGAAAGGAAAACCCTGAATTTTAAAAACCTGAGGTCAGTCGTTGATTGGGTTTGTGGCATTCCTTGTGCATCAATTCTTTCTTATCGACTGTGCCAAAAAGTGCGGAATGGTCCAACACAAGCCTTCACCACTATAAACAAAACACTGTATAGGTTGTTCATTGGATGAACCCTCATGCGTCGAAATCAACGAGAAAGTCCATTTAGGTAACCAGTCTAGGAGAAGGAAAACTCTGAATTTGAAAAACCTGAGGTCAGTCGTTGATTGGGTTTGTGGCATTCCTTGTATACGAACACAAGCCTTCACCAATATTATCAAACCACTGTCGATTGGTCATTGGATGAACCCTCATGCGTCGAAATCGAGGAGAGAGTCCATTTTTTTTACAAATAAAAAAGACTTGCCTGGCTAGCATTTCACATAGCACTAATAACATCGTGAAAGGTATCAATCTAATTACTGTCCCTCCAGCTATGGGTAAAAAAGTAGGACAGACTGGACTTTTTAACCTTCGATAGCAAACCAGCTTACGAGAAGGAAAACTCTGAATTTGAAAAACCTGAGATCAGTTGTTGATTGGGTTTGTGGCATTCTTGTGCACCAATTCTTTCCTATCGACTGTGCCAAAAAGTGCGGAATGGCCCAACACAAGCCTTCACCACTTTAGACAAAACACTGTGTAGGTTGTTCACTGGATGAACCCTCATGCGTCGAAATCGAGGAGAGAGCCCATTTAGGTAACCAGTCTAGGAGAAGGAAAATGAAAAAAGCTTGCCTGACTAGCAAGATTATGCACCATATGGGCGCAAGTATTTAAATTATGGGTATTTCAAGTCTATGGGTAAATAGTTGGATAGATAGGGCTCTTTAATCCTTGCTAGGTAACCAGTCTAGGAGAAGGAAAACTCTGAATTCAAACCACTTACCCTCCGCTTGTGTTTGTGTGTCAGATTATTTTGAGGTATATATATATATTTACCAACTCCTCCGCACGAGCTGGATACGACACAAGGTCAATTTCTTAAGCGGAGTTCAATAGGTTTGAATTCATTTTTTCCTTCTCCTAGACTGGTTACCTAGCCATGGTTAAAGAACCCAGTCTGTCCTGCTATTTACCCATAGCTGGAGGGAGAGTAGGATTCGTACCTTTCCCAAGGGTATTAGCGCTAAGTGAAATGCAATTACCACGCCCAGGATTTGAACTCGGGGCGACGAGTCCATTTCCCATGACTTTAACCATTACACCACGCGTAAATAAGTATATATATATGCTCATGACACACTGGATTAGTGCAAGGTCTTTTTTTTTTACATAGGGATTTTAATGGAGCATACTGACCACAACTTATATTTATAGACTGTTTCAAAATAGCTGCGGCTGAATCGGCCAATCAAAAACACCCAAACATGCATTTAATTTACCATTTAAAGGTGTTGATAAATTATCCT
>CM042175.1:1732949-1735449 GCA_023376005.1 Doryteuthis pealeii
AGCGTCCGTATAATTGTTTTTCTTCCCATTTTTGTTTTCTAGTCTTTGTTGTTTTTCTGTTTGTCCATCTGCCGTTTCTACTATTGTTGGCCGCCATAAGTAGTTTGTCTTTGCTTTTCCTTGTGTAATCTTCAAGTTGTTGGATTGTGGTTTCTACGCATTCCTCTATGTTGGCAAGACCTCTTCCCCCTTCCTTTCTTGACACATACAATCTATCTCTTATTATTATTATTATCACTCCTTTTCAATTTTTCATATTATTATTATTATTATTATTATTATTATTATTATTATTATTATTATTCATTCCTTTTCAATTTTCAATTATTAATTATTTTATTATTATTATTATTATTATCTAAAAAAAAAAACAATCGTTTATTTTAATTCCAGCCTCGCTTTCGTAGTTTTTATGTGACAATGTTTACCGTTTGCTTTGTCTTGATCTCTCTCTGTTGTTCCCTAACGAACCTGAGAATTTATGACGAAAAATAATAAAAAATTAAGTGAATCCAATACTCCATAATATCGATGGTTCATCGTCATGTAATATTTTATTGCTTCGTTCACAATTACACGCAAGCCCAATCATTAAAAATAAACATTTCTTAAATATAATACCATATACTCATTCCCATATGTATATTATTATGCTTAATATATTATATGATAGTATATATTAATTTGTAATCCATAATCTTGTTTGTAAATTCATTTTCTGCGAATGTTAGCTGAACAAGGCGATTGTTTTCTGATTAATTTCACCATACATCATATAAGAATGTTATCTGTTCGTCTCTGTTTGAATTTGGTAAAATCAAAACGTTTTATCAACGTAGGCATTAATAAACAAATCCTCTCTACTACCTCTCCTCTTCTCTTCTCTTCTCTCTCTCATCGTCTCCTCGTCTCACTCATCTCTCACAGTCTCTCCACTTACCCCCACACACTCTTCCGTATATCTCTCTGTTTTCACAAGAGGTTGACTGGATTGAGATGAACTTTAGTACGATAAGTCTTCAGGGCCACTCTAAGTCGGTATCAGCCATAAAGCGAGGAAGTCTTCCCGTTTCACTAGCGCTAGACCAAGGAGATTATTTCAGCTTCTGAGGTGGAGCGCACATCTACCACCAGCTTCCTCACTTTAACCGCACAGATACCTGTAGTTATCAGGCTGATGTTGTAGTGCGCAGGGCTGGTATCGAACCTAGAATCTTTGTGATTCCTAGCCGAAAGCTCTTCCAACTGAGCTGACAAAGGGGGAATAACTCTTGGGGAAAATGAAAGGAAGAGGTTTTGGCGCTTAATTTTTTTGCCACCATCGTTCTTGGCGACAACTGGATGCGACTCTAAGCGTTTCGGTTTTATTGAAACACATTAACAGGGCTCAACTGAGCTAAAAAAAATTTTTATGGGGGTGTTTTGTGGGGGGGGTTGGTGTTTCGTCATCACAATCTGAATGGGGACGCTATCATGGCGTTTCCTTTTGCATTTTCCTTACATTTCGAGTGTCGACAGGAGCCTTTTAAACAACGGAAAAGAAATACTCACAGGCTTTTACCTGTTCCACACAATTTTCTTTTCATATGATTTATGACAATTAGCCTGTTGAGCCCTGTCGATGGTTTAGATAAAAGCGAAACGCTTTAGCTCGTCGGCTCAAAAGCGGTCATCTTTTGGCATTTTTTTTTTCAATGAATGCCGAATCAAGTCATGTTGATACTCAGTTTGGTTGGCTGTTTTAAAAATTTTATCCGTTTTATACCTCAGTCGGTAAAGCGTCTGACTAGGAATCACAAGGTTACAGCGTTCGGTACCGGCTCCACGCCAACTCAAAGTATGAGCAGCATATTGAATCTGTGCGGAGCAGATGGCAATCATGCGCTCCACTCCCAGGCGTCAAGACAAGTCTCCCTTGGTCTAGCGCGAATGAAAAGGGAATAGACCCCCTCGCTGTCTGGCTGATACCGATGTTTAACGTTAATCTGAGGAGGTTTTGGGTTACTGCTCTATATTCTCAACCTCACTTGCCTATATCATATATATTTATATATATTATATTACAAGTATGGTAATTGCTTGAAGCATTGTTAAGTATTGTTATAAAATATAAAATTTCGATAGGCAATACAATGCGTAAAAATAAAGACAAAAAGATGTTTATATGTCTAATCGATTTCAAAGCGAAGCTTTATCGTCAGAGACGGATTTCAGAATGACGTGCTATGTTTTTTTTTTTTTTTATATTATTTTGTGGTTTATAAAATAAGAAATTACAGTTATTCGGCCCATTCATAAAGGAGGAGGAAGAAGAAAGAGAGGAAAAAAGGAGAGGAAAAGGAAATAAGAAGAGAAATTATAACCACCACAAATATATAAAAAAAACAAAAAAAACATAAGCACGTCATTTCTGAAATCCGTCTCTGACGATTAAAGCTTCCGCTTTGAAATCGATTAGACATATAAACTCTTTTTGTCTTTATTTTTTACGCATTGTATT
>CM042175.1:1737949-1747949 GCA_023376005.1 Doryteuthis pealeii
AATGTGAACAACCGCCCTGTCGGGGGCGTTAGAATACACCGACTGCACTCTGCAGAGGGGTAAAACTCCCCCATCTGTGCATGATCGATAGAACCCAGGTGGTTAAGCAAGTCCATGACTTGCAATACTCCACTTTGGCCCTATCTTGGGCTAGACGGGCGGTTGGAGAGGCCCCCTCCGATCAATTCGGCTGGTCACCTAGCTATGATTGCCCCAACACTATTACTCTTATAGCAATCCCCAACACTTTTTATCATATGGGTGCTAGAAGGCGGTGGCTGAGGGTCTACATGTCCTGGGAATTATGTTAAACTCTATCTGATGGTGAGGTTACAGTTTTGGAGGTTTGGGGAATGTGGAGCACCCTTCATCACCATTGCTCCCGGTCCACTCTGACCCGGTGTGGTAGTACCTGTTAGGGTCCCATCTATGGGTTAATAGAAAATTGTATTTATAAAAAATTGTATTATCCATTAAGAATTGATTTATTTCAAAACTTTATCGGCATAATGACCCACTGAGGTTGATATGCCGTAAAACAAACCAAACCAAATCACTTTATTTATTTGCTTTTTTTGTGTGTTTCATCTATTATTGTTGTTTTTTGTTGTTTGTAGGGTAGGGGAGGGGGTCAACGTTTAGGTACCGGACACTTGACTTAACTAATCAGTAATTTTAGAATTTAGTAAAGATATACCTCCTCATTCAACTGTGGCATATGGAAATCTAATGATTGCATAGAGTTATCAGATCTAACAAGAGTATGCATCCTCTGGCGTAAGTATCTAATTTGAATATAATGAAATATATTAAATTAGAAAGACTAAAGAAATTGAATAAGAAAGATTTCACTTTTTTTTAATTATATTTAAAATGTTTGTTTTTTTAATATAAAATCCTTTATTGGATTAATTTTAATACGTTGTTGATTAGAAAAGAGAAAGATGAATACAAATTGAAGATAATGATACGCAGAATAATCAGTAAGTATATATATATATATATATTCATTATTCTTATTATACATGGAGATTGTTTGTTTTTCTGTCTGATCGAAACTATATCACTTTACTCAATGTCACAATTCCTAGTTATTAGAACGTCAACATTTATCCAATGATTTTACTTTATTTATCCTTCAATTATTAATAAAATTGTCTTATATTACTTTATATTGTTACATATCTACATCTTATTTATAATGGGATTTGTGGTTTTTTCTGTCTGAAGCCGAAACTAAATCACTCACTCAAGTCACAATCCCTTAGTTATTGACGTCACATTTACCATGATTTTATTTTTATTTATCCTCAATATTAATAAAATTGTCTTATAATTACTTTATACTAACCTATATCTACATACTAATAATGCAATTGTATTTTATATTACAAAAATCATGGTTTATTATTACAGTATGAAGGGAAGGCTAATTTGCATATTGATATTAAAAATTTGATTTTAATAATATATGCTTAGTATTATAATTTCTAATTGTTTGCTTTCATCAATTGAATATGAGCAAAAATCTCTTCAATAAATCTTAAAAGAAATCCCTTAACAAGAAGAAATAACTAATATTATTCTTTACTTCCTATTTTAACTAAACAGTTAATTAGGAAAATTTAACAATGAAGGACGGGAGTAAGGGAAAATGATGGAATAGTTTAAAGTTGTTCTATTTTTCAATCATACCCCCTCTGTTCAAAATCTTGTTATCTACATTCTTATTCAGTTTCATTAGCATTTCTAATTTAATATGATATTTTATTATATTAAAACTTAAATACATGCACCGGAGGGTGCATATTGCTATTATGTCTATTATATATATATATATATATATATATATATATGTGTGAAAATAAAATGGAAATTAATCCGACAGTATGAATAAGAAAAATGAAAAAAACAACGATGTTTTACAACTGAAATAGGCTCATCAGAAGAGAAAGTGTGCAAACCGTTTCGGGGCCAAATCTCTTGACGGTTTAAAAAGCAACACTCGGCCATCCTCGACTAATATGAGACCCTATTGCTTATATGTATCCTCATATTAGTTGAGGATGGGCCGAGTGTTGCTTTTTAAACCGTCAAGAGAATTGGCCCCGAACGGTTTCACACTTTCTCTTCTGATGAGCCTATTTCAGTTGTAAACATCGTTTGTTTTTTCATTATATCTTTATCATATATATATATATATATATATATAATATATATATATATATATATATATATATATATGCATCAAAACCAAACCGTTTGTTTTATTATCATTTAACTATAATGGTTGATTGTTTTGTTTTACGGCATTTCAACCATTTTCGGGTCATTTAATGCAAATTAAGTCATTTTGATGTTCGGTTTCTCACAGTACCTGCTGTTTTATTTATTTGTTACTGTCAAAAGGACTACTAAGGTTAAGTCAATCGTTGGAGAACTGCGAGTTGATTCTATTATCTATATTTCTATACAAAAAGTGATAAAACTTTTTCCGAATTTTCAATGTTGTTAATTGATAAACGTTTACATAATGTACGGTTTTCATAATTTGCATACTGGTTTTAACAAATAATTACTTGGAATTATTCATTCTAATTGTATTGTTTTATTCTCGAAATGTTTAAGATTTTAGGTTATTTCCTATAAGTTAACTAAACAAAGGGGAAACCACTCTTGACTGATAAATTATTTATTTATTTCCCATTAATCCAAAATCGCGCAAACATAGAATATACAACAACTTTGTCTAATAATAAATTAAAATAATTTATAATAACTATTTAAATTTAAAAAAAATGTATGTCATGATGTCATGNCTTTCTATTTACCTTTACATACCCCATAAATAGCTTAGCTTTTATCAATTGATACGAATCTATCATATTCCCGCGCCAGAGATCACCGCGAAATACAAGGTGTGTCAAAAAAGTAGCGTGATTTTTGTACTTTTTTATACACCTTGTATTCTGAAAAAAAAAGATTTGCTGATGGAATCTGGTTATGGCGTAAATTTTACTTACATACCCCATAAATATCTTAGCTGTTTATCAATTGATACGAATCTATCAATTGGTAAACATTATTATTCTTATTTATTTGGTGGAACTTGTGATTCGCTCTGTTGGAGAACTGCGCGTCGACTCTATTGTTTATATTCCTGTGGGAAAAAACCCCCCCAACCTTTTCCGGATTTTCAATGTTGTTAATTGATAAACCCATCTCCGAAATGAATAGGGTCATCATTGCTTAACTTCAGTGATCAAGTGAGAACCGTTGACTTTAGGTTGATTATTATTTTCAATGATTGCGCGTCACATTACCAAAATATTGCAATACTTTTGACTCACTTTGGTATTTTAGCAACGAAATCTGGTCAACACACGGAAGAAATTTTTTTTGAAAAAAAACCCAAAAAAAACCCCAAAAACAAAAAAAACAAAACAAAAAAAAAAAGGAAAAAAAAAAGATCAATATTAAAAAAAAAAGAATATTTTTAAACAGTTAAATGTTTGCCTTTTTTTTTCGTTTTTTTTTATTTAAAAAAAATTACAAATTCATTTTTCTCCTCTTCCATTTTCGAAGCGAAGCCAACGCTGTGATGGTCTAACTGATAATTATCTCCCCTTCATGTTATGGCCAAGATTATCATTCGGGGGGGGGAGAAGGGGAGGAGGAGAAGAAGAAGAAGAAGAAGAAGAGGAAGAAGAAGAGAAGAGAAGAAGAAGAAAAGTGGAGGTGAAGAAGAAGAAGAAGAAGAAGAAGAAGAAGAAAAAAGAAGAAAGAGAAGAGAAAGAGGAAGAAGAAGAATGTAAAGAAGAAGAAGAAGAATGTAAAGGAGAAGAAGAAGAAGAAGAAGGAGATGAAGGGAAAAGCAAAGAAGAATACAAAGAAGAAGAAAGAGGAGGAGGAGGGAAAAGCCAAGAAGAAGAATGTAAAGGAGAAGAACAAGAACAAGAACAAGAAGAAAAAGAGGGACAAAGAAAAAGAAAGAGAGAGACACTAATAATAATAATAATAATAATAATAATAGAAGGAGAAAGCAGAAGAAGAAGAAGAAGAAGAAGAAGAAAGAAGAAGAAGAAGAAGAAGAAGAAGAGAAGAAAAAAGAAAAAGAAAAGAAGAAGAAGAAGAAGAGAAGAAAGAGAATGCAAAGAAAAGAAGAAGAAGAAGAAGAAGAAGAAAAGAGAATGCAAAGAAAAAAAGAAGAAGAAGAAGAGAAGAAGAAGAAAGAGAATGCAAAGAAAAGAAAGAAGAAGAAGAAGAAGAAGAATGTAAAGAAGAAGAAAAAGAAGAAGAAGAAAAAAAAGAAGAAGAGAAGAAGAGAAGAGGAAGAAGAAGAAGAATGCAGAAGAAGAAGAAGAAGAAGAAGAAGAAGAAGAAGAAGAAGAAGAAGAAAAAGAATGCAAAGAAGAAGAAGAAGAAGAAGAGGAAGAGGAAGAAGAAGAAGAAGAAGAGAAGAAGAAAGAAGAAGAAGAAGAAGAAGAAGAAGAAGAAAAAAGAATGCAAAGAAGAAGAAGAAGAAGAAGAAAAAGAACGCAAAGAAGAAGAAGAAGAATGAAGAAGAAGAAGAAGAAGAAGAAGAAGAAGAAGAAGAATGTAAAGGAGAAAAAAGAATGTAAAAAAGAAGAAGAAGAAGAAGAAGAAAAAGAATGCAAAGAAGAGAAGAAGAAGAAGAAGAATGTAAAGGAGAAAAAGAATGTAAAAAGAAGAAGAAGAAGAAGAAAGAGAATGCAAAGAAAAAGAAGAAGAAGAAGAAGAATGTAAAGGAGAAGAAGAATGTAAAAAAGAAGAAGAAGAAGAAGAAGAAGAAAGAGAATGCAATGAAAAAGAGAAGAAGAAGAATGTAAAAGAAGAAGAAGAAGAAGAAGAAGAAGAAGAAGAAGAAGAAGAAAAGAAGAAAGAAGAAGAGAAGAAGAATGCAAAGAAGAAGAAGAAGAAGAAGAAGAAGAAAGAGAATGCAAAGAAAAGAAGAAGAA
The DNA here is from genome assembly GCA_023376005.1 of Doryteuthis pealeii. Taxonomy (NCBI): domain Eukaryota; kingdom Metazoa; phylum Mollusca; class Cephalopoda; order Myopsida; family Loliginidae; genus Doryteuthis; species Doryteuthis pealeii. The sequence goes on from CM042175.1 coordinate 1,742,929, forward strand.
GAAGAATGTAAAAAAGAAGAAGAAGAAGAAGAAGAAAAAAGAATGCAAGAAGAAGAAGAAGAAGAAGAAGAAGAAGAAGAAGAAAGAATGCAAGAAGAAGAAGAAGAAGAAGAAGAAGAAGAAGATATAAACAAGAAGAAAAAGAAGAACAAGAACAAGAAGAAAAAGAGAGAGAAAGAAAAAGAAAGAGAGAGACACTAATAATAATAATAATAATAATAATAATAATAATAATATAATAATGTCTCAACAAATTACACGTTTGTTTCTCTGTTCCCCCCCCCCTTTGCACAAATTGTAGCGTGACTATTTGGCTTCGTTTAAACATTTGTCACACTGGATTTCTTTTGCATTTGATTAATTTCGTTTAGAAAACAAAACGAACGCTAACATTCCCGCTCTTTTTTTTCCCGCTCAAAGTTTAATGAATAATCTTCAAGCCAATCAAATCTATCTTCTTCCATAACTGCAAACGAATTTGGTAAAATGGCGGCATCGGTGTTAGGCCAGTGGCAAATTGTTGGATATGAAATATTAATCTATTAAAACATATATAAAGGGCAGTTGTGTGTATGTATGTCCGGAGGAAACTTCTATCTATACATATAAATGGCAGTTGTGTATATGTATGTCCGGAGGAAACTTCTATCTATACATATATAAATGGCAGTTGTGTGTATGTATGTCCGGAGGAAACTTCTATCTATACATATATAAAGGGCAGTTGTGTATATGTATGTCCGGAGGAAACTTCTATCTATACATATATAAATGGCAGTTGTGTATATGTATGTCCGGAGGAAACTTCTATCTATACATATATAAATGGTGTATGTCCGGAGGAAACTTCTATCTATATATAAATGGCAGTTGTGTGTATGTATGTCCGGAGGAAACTTCTATCTATACATATATAAATGGCAGTTGTGTATATGTATGTCCGGAGGAAACTTCTGTCTATATATATATAAAGGTCAGTTGTGTATATGTATGTCCGGAGGAAACTTCTAACTATACATATATAAAGGGAAGTTGTGTGTATGTATGTCCGGGGGGAAACTTCTATCTATACATATATAAATGGCAGTTGTGTATATGTATGTCCGTGGGAAACTTCGAAAATAAAACAATTAACGACAAAGTAGTATATATATACACATTAAATTCACCAGGGCTTGGTTTTATATATATATATATATATATATATATATATATATTATATATAAAGGGCAGTTGTGTATATGTATGTCCGGAGCAAACTGGTATCTATACATATAAAAAGGGAAGTTGTGTGTATGTATGTCCGGGGGAAACTTTTATCAATACATATATAAAGGGCAGTTGTGTATATGTATGTCCGGGGGAAACTTCTATCTATACATATATAAATGGCAGTTGTGTATATGTATGTCCGGGGGAAACTTTTATCAATACATATATAAAGGGCAGTTGTGTATATGTATGTCTGGGGGGAAACTTCTATGTATACATATATAAATGGCAGTTGTGTATATGTATGTCCGGAGGAAACCTCTGTCTATACATATATAAAGGGCAGTTGTGTGTATATGTATGTCCGGAGGAAACTTCGAAAATAAAACAATTAACGACAAAGTAAGTATATATACACATTAAATATCACCAGGGCTTGGTTTTCTATACATATATAAAGGGTAGTTGTGTGTATGTATGTCCGGAGGAAACTACAAAAATAAAACAATTAACGACACATTAAATATAAATACACATTAAATATCACCAGGGCTTGTTTTTTTTATCTATATGTATAAATATATAATTGGCAGTTGTGTGTATGTATGTCCGGAGAAAACTAGTAAAAGAAAACAATTAACGACAAAGTAAATATATATACACATTAAATATCACCAGGGCTTGGTTTTTGAGTAACAATAATGAAGGTTTGATTTATATTCGTGAAGATAATTTGAAAAAAAAAAAAAAACAACATTTAGATGATAACAGACTAGATTATTTTTCTGGATTTGATATTTTAAATAGTAGACATTGTTTTTTTTCTTTTCAGAGTGGTTGGATCAGCGCAAGGTTTTTTTTACGTAGGGATTTTAATGGGACATCCTGTGGGGATCCAACTCGCGATTCAATAATAATGGATCTGTGGGACTAACCGTTTTTGCATCTCCTCTATCCAGGCGATGCCGGGTAGTCAATTCTAGTACATATATAAAGGTGTTGTACCGGCCGTTCCTACAGTGGAGAACATGCACCGGTTCTCACTATAAATAGTGAGACACCGAGTGGAAAGGGAGGACTGTTCCCGTTAACGACAAGCTAGTCGTACATGTACCATTAATTGTAAATACACTTGTATTATTTTACCCCATCTCGACTTGACTTCTTTTTACTGTTGGGACTAACATCACAACAAAAGGGCAATTGTGTGTATGTGTTACATAATAATTGGATCCCTAATATCTTTTTAAGGTAGTGTAGAAATCATTATGGCGATCAGTACAGCTGATGGCCTTGAGAGTGAGTGACGGCGCTTGACCTCGATCTCACCTTGCGTTCTGGGGATGGAACGTGAGAACCGGAAGGCAATAGAAGGCTCTTCCGGTTTAAGGATACTAAGTAAGTAACTTAGTCAGTTAGAAGTTAAAAGCCAAGCTAGCAAGATGTAAGGATCCGCGCGCATTGTCTGGTCTGGGGATCTACGAATAAAGTAACATCATCGTAAATCGAAGTCTTGTGTTTATTACTAAAAACTAACAATGACACAGAGCTTCTGATAACAAGAAATCCCTAGCAACAGAAACCAGACCCGGAGTCTTCAATAGAAGACCAGACGAGACCTTAGAAGATATACCAGACCAAGATAGATGATAGACGATAGAAGAAGCAAAGCCGTCCAGAAGAATAGACGGCAGAGTAAGAAGTAAGAGAGGTATATAACATATACCTATTTAGTGCCGGTAAAGAAGGCGCTATGCAACATATGTATGTCCGGAGGAAACTACGAAAATAAAAAACATATTAACGACAAAGTAAATATATATACACATTAACTATCACCAGGGCTTGGTTTTTTAGGGAAAAAAAATAAAGGTTTGATTTATATTTGTGAAAAGGATTAAAAAATAGAATTTAAATTATAACAGAATGGAATTATTTTTTTTGCATAGTTTTATTTGAATAGTAGACATTAACGTTTATTTTCAGGGTGGCTGGATAAATGCAATGTCTTTTTTTACATGGGGATTTTAATGGGTCAACCGACGAGGATCCAACGCACGATTCACTAATAATGGATCTGCGGGACTAACTTAAAAAAAAACCCTCTACCCTGGCGATGCCGGGTGGCCGCTTCTAGTCCATATATAAAGGGCAGTTTTGTGTATGTATGTCCGGAGGAAACTATGAAAATAAAACAATTAGCGACAAAATAAATATATATACACATTCACTATTACCAGATCTTGGTTTTTGCACAAAATGAGTGCAGATTTAAAAAAATTAGAATTTGAATAGTAACATAAGTGAAAGTCATTGTTGGCGTTCATGATTGAAACATAAACAAATCAATTATGGAAGACCAAATCAATCAATGGATCTGCGAGACTATCTTGTATTTATCCCTCCCCCTGTACAAAGACAACGCCGGGTAGCCGCTTCTAGCACATATATAAAAGGCACTTGTGTGTATGTATGTCCGAAGGAAATTACGAAAATAAAACAATTGAAGACAAAGTGAATATATATACACATTAAATATCACCAGGGCTTGGTTTTCAATACATATATAAAGGGCAGTTGTGTGAATCTGTATGTCCGAAGGAAATTACGAAAATAAAACAATTAACGACAAAGTAAATATATATACACATTCACTATCACCAGGGCTTGGTTTTTGAGGAAAAATAATAAAGATTTGATTTATATTTGGGAAAGGATTAAAAAATAAAATTTAAATGATAACAGAATGGAAAATAAAACAATTAACGGCAAAGTAAACGTATATATTTGTCGAATTTGGAATATGTCTTCTTTTTTCAAAAAACTATTACAATAAGAGATACATGACTGTCGCTGACCGAGAAAAGCATTGGCGGATGTGCTTATATTTGAAACTACCGCCTAACTTTTTTGCAAAATCAATGTTTTCGTTTTGAATTCATATTATTTTCGTGAGAGAGAGAGAGAGAGAGAGAGAGAGAGAGAGAGAGAGAGAGAGAGAGAGAGTGAGAGAGAGAGAGAGAGTAGTTAGATGCATACCTTTCCCAAGGGTATTAGCGTTATATAAAATGCAAACAACCTTGTTCAGGATTTGAACCAGATTTCGGGGAGGGTGTGATAGATTAATTTCAGTTTTTTACAGACATTCGGTGCATTCAGAGAAATACCAGAGTCCACTGGGTAATAGTCAATTACGCTCTTTCTCCTTCTATGAGTAAATAGTAGGGTAGACTGGGCTCTTTAAGTTTGGCTAGGTAACCAGTCTAGGAGAAGGAAAACTGTTAAATCAAACCTGTTAAACTCCGCTTAAGAAATTGACCTCGTGCTGAGGGGTTGATATATATATATATATATATATATATATATATATATATATATATATATATATATATATATATCTTCAATTGGTAATTCTATTGGAAATTGACTATTACCCAGTGGACTCTGGTCAGTCTCTAAATGGACCGAATGTCTTTAAAGCTGAAATTAATCTATTACACCCTCCACCCCAGCCACCCCCGAAATCCGGTTCAAATGATTAATTGTCTCCATAATTAATGGACTCATTGAACCCGAGGGATTAATCTATTCTCATCCATGTTAATCCCTTTTCAAAATCGAGTAAATACGAATCTATTGTTGTTAGTTGTGTAAGCCTTCTTGTTGTTTTCTCTCTTTAAAGTTTTGATCGTCTCTTCCGCCATTTTGTTGAGATTCTTTTCTCGGACTCAACAACTTAAATCTTAAAACAATCAAACATTATGAATCTGTCTCTCGTTTTTTTGTTTCATTTTTGTTTCCAAATTTTA
>CM042175.1:1750449-1752949 GCA_023376005.1 Doryteuthis pealeii
AGGTGATTACTTACATCTTATAGAGTCAACCTTTTGACAGATGATATTTTAGAATAAAGTTTAAGTGGTGTGTTTTTAAAAAGAATTGCTCAAATCCGGATGTTTCTAAAATTGAAATCTTTATATAATACTAGCAAATATATGCACCCTCCGGGTGCAAGTGTTTACGTTTTAATATAATATATTATATTAGAAAAGCTAATGAAACTAAATAAGAATGAAGATAAAAAGATTTGAAACAGAGGGGAGTATAATTGAAAAATAGAATAACTGAAACTTACTCTTCCATCACTCCCATCTTTCATTGCTAAATTTTCCTAATTTAACTATTTAGTTTAAATAGGAAGTAAGAATATAATTACAGTTATTTGTTCTTATTAATCGATTTCTTTTATGATTTATCCTCGAAACTTTTGCTCATATTTATTAAAATAAAACCAAACAATCACCAATCAATAATACTAAACACATATTTATTAAAATCAAATTTTCAATATCAATATGCAAATTAGCCTTCCTGTTCATACAATAAACCGCCATTTTGTTGTATATATAAATACAATTGTATATTATTATGTTGTAGATAAGGCCAACAGTATTAATCATATAAACAATTTTATTAATAATTAAAGTTTAAATAAAAACAATATCATGGAGAATGTGACGTAAATACCTGAGGGAATTATGACTTGAATAGTAATATAGTTTCGGTTACAGACAGAAAAGCACACAATCTCCATTATAATAAGATAGATTCGGTGTTTCTTTTTATTTAATATCTAAATGAACCTGTCTCATTTTCTTTTTGACTAAGTCGAAAAGTAGTAACATAATGAGCATCAATAAAAAAAAAAAGGCAAGATAATATAACAGATGGAATTTATTTTTAATACATTTTATACTAGGCACTGCCAAAGATGGCGTAAAATCCGTATTTTAAAAAATATATTTACCACACCCCCGATTGAAAAAAAAATTACCAAATAATTCTCTGATGTTTGGTAATTCTTTTTCAATCGAGGGGGGGGGGTGATATTTATAATGAATCTGTCTTTCGTTTTCTTTATTTTCCTTTCCAAATTTTATTTCCTTTTCATCTTATTCAGGTGATTATTTACATTTTATAGTGTTATAAGAGGTTCACCGAGTATTAACTCTGGTTCTTATAAAACATTGGGTTACCTAAAGGATAAATACCCAATGTTGAACACTTCGGTTAGGAAAAACGACAAACACGTTAGTTACGTTTATAAGGCTTTATTACAACATGTATAGGGGGACGAAGTTCACCAGACTATAGAATGTCACAAGTGTCCAAACATACACAGTAGTGTTCATAGACAAAATAGGTGGAAACCACTTACTGTGAGCAGTGTCGTGTCTGTGGCGTCTGGCATGCACCGTAGGTGTCTGCTGGAGAGAGGTGACAAGCACGTCTAGGCTTGTTCAGTGGCATCAGAAGAAGAGGGTTCCCTCCTTGGGTTCCTGTGTCACGTGACCACAATAGGGTCTCCAGACACAGGAGATTTACCAAAACCCTCAGAAAAGGGAGACTGCCCTTACAGTGTCAACCTTTTGACAGATGATATTTTAGAATAAAGTTCAAGTGTTGTGTTTCTAAAATAAAACGAAATCTTTATATAATGTACATTCGGTGTTTCTTTTTATTTAATATCTAAAACAAAACCTTTTTCGAACTCAACATCTAATCTTAAAACAAAGATACATAATGAACCTGTCTCATTCTCTTTTTGACTAAGTCAAAAAGTAGTAACATAATTAAGTCGTCGGGGCGGCCTAAAGTCGGTATCAGCCAATCAGCGAGGGAGTCTATCCCCTTTTCACTTGCGCTAGACCAAGGAGATTATTTTAGCGTCAGAGGTGGAGCGCCACACCTACCATCAGCTCCTTACATTACCGCACAGATCACTGTGCTACTCATACGCTGAGTTGGCGGGGACCGGTATCGAACTAGGAACCTAGTAGTTTCTAGCCGAACGCTCTACCGACTGAGCTAAGCCGGCCCCTCTAGTAACATAATGAGCATCAGTAAAAAAAGGCAAGATAATATAACACATGTAATTTATTTGGTGGGGCCGCTGTAAAGCCTCTAATCTAGACCTTAATTTTCAACCCCACCCCAAAATTAATGTTATATACTCATACACATATACCCATCTTGGATACATACACAAGTGTTCTTTTACTGGAGAGGGGAGAGAGATAGACACAGGTAGACAGAAAGATGCATATGCATTTTGAATTACTTACTTCTTTGGCCATTGGGTGCTCTCTAGTCGTTTCTATTCTTTCTCTCCATGTTGAATTGATGTTACATATTAATTGGATCCCTATTACTTTTTAAGGTAGTATAGAAATCCTTATGGCGATCAGTACAGCTGATGGCCTTGAGAGTGAGTGACAATGCTTGACCTCACTCTCACCTTGCTTTCTGGGGATAGAATCGTGGGAACGGAACCCCGATAGAAAGCCCCCCTTC
>CM042175.1:1757949-1787949 GCA_023376005.1 Doryteuthis pealeii
ACCGACTGGGATAGATAGATAGATAGAATAGATAGATATGAACAGACTGAGATAGATAGATAGATGGATAGATAGATAGATATGGATAGATAGATAGATAGATAGATATAAACAGAGATAGAGAGATAGAGATATCAATATACTGAGATAGATAGATAGATAGATATATAGATAGATAGATAGATATGAATCAGACTGAGATAGATAGATAATAGATAGATAGATAGATAGATAGATATAAACAGACTGAGATAGAGATATAGAGATATGAAACATACTGAGATAGATAGATAAATAAAAATAGATATGAACCGACTGGGATAGATAGATAATAGATAGATAGATGATAGATAGATAGATAGATAGATACTTAAATTATTTAATCGTTGATATTAAAGCCGTCCATTTGCATTCTATTCGACATTGACGAACGGACCTGCCTGCAATAATAAGGAACACAAAGCACTAATGAGCACCCAAGGAACAACCAAAGGATTCTTCACTAAGGATCGCGTTCTGCCTAACATAAGGGATCTCCGCTGGACAGTGCAATGGCTCTACGCTATTCAGAGAGAATACGATTCTCTTGTTGAGAATGATATTTTATATATATATATATATATATATATATATAGAGAGAGAGAGAGAGAGAGAGAGGAGAGAGAGAGAGAAAGAGAAAGAGAGAGAGAGAGAGAGGTATATATTACAACTGAATGGTCCATTATTTAGCTGAGGTGAGACACTCATAAAGAAATAAGAATTTGGCGATTAATGACACCAGATAATCAGATTTCATTTCCTCTTAGATGATTTGGGCGGTCTCATTTTTAACTGGAGGGTATTTCAAGATGAAAACAGTGGAAGATTAAGGAACAAAAGTATTTTCAGTGTTGTAATTATATTAAAAAGGGTTGTTTTTAAATTTCTAATTTCAGAGGTGTTTGACATGTTTCACATTGTGGTTGTTGTTCTTGTTTGAGTATATTGGAGTGCGTTACTCTTATATGACCAATGCGTAATCGAGACACAATGACTTGTTCCTTTCTAGACTTCCGTAAAGTTGGTCTCAGTCTCCCAAAGTGGGTTTGATTAGGAAGAGTTTTATTGTGGATGTTGTTATTCCAGTGTTGTTGCAATTACTGTTGGTAATATATGTATCCAACTACTCGCCCTACAGCTATGGGTAAATAATAAAACAGTCTGTGCTCTTTAATCTTGGCTAGTAATTCATAGTTTTGGAATTTACTCTTCCCTTGCTACACTTTCTATAAATCCATCACCGGTGAATTCAAGGACACTAAGACCCTCAGCCACCACCTTTTAGCGCATATGATGAGAAGAGTTAGGGTTTGCCATAAGGGCAATAGGGTTGGGACAATCATATAGGTGGTAGAGCTTGACATGAAAGTTGATTGATTGGAGGTGGCTCTCCAACCGCCCATCTAGCCTAAGTAGAGGCCAAAATGGAATGTTGCAAGTCCTGGACTGCTCAGTCCACCAGGGTTCTATCCATGGCTACACCAGTATAGAAAGACGAGCAAGAGCAATGACTATCATGATAGAAAATCATGGATATCCATGTGTGATCTGATGATGACTATAAAGACTCATAATCTGAACAAAAAATAAAAAATGTTTAATTGATAAATCTCTCTGATTTGAATTTGGTTGTTGGTTTTTCGGAATAAATTCCATCATCAGAGTTATTAAAAGTACTAGGTGTTTGTTTTTTTTTTATATATTACTTATCCCAAGGCGCTGGTGTAATCATCTATTGTTGAGGAACGCCGGATATTTGAAAAAAATTTTTCGGTTAATATTTAGAATTTTTTTTTAAGTTTTTTTTTCGGTTAATATTTAGAATTAAAAAGTAAATAAATATAATTTTCAACACATATTGCATTGTCAATTGCCTTCAAAAATCTATATTATATATATATATATATATATATATATATATATATATATATATATATATATATATATCAGTTATGGTTGCGTGGACATAGAGTCAATGGCGCTTGGTTACGGACAGTTTCACGCCTGTTATTGCTCAAAACAAAAGAATTTATTGGATTTATTTATTTAAAAGACGGAAGCATTCTTAAATATTCTAATTTAAAAATGCATCTTCTGTGACTTCTCATGGAATTTGAATATGTTTCTTTCTACTCTCTTTATATTCACGTGTATTAAAAAAACAATCCGCCCTGTCGGCTGGGGCGTTAGAATGCACCGACTGCACTCTGCAGAGGGTAAGACTCCCCCAATGGGCACCTGTTGGCCGTGGGTGGCGACCCGTGATGGCTTAAGGATAGAGCCCAGGTGGATGAGCAGTTTCATGACATGCAATACTCCACTTTGGCCCATCTTGGGCTAGATGGGCGGTCGGAGAGGCCCCTCCGATCAATCGGCTGGTCACGTCAAGCCTAGCACCTATATGATTTTCCCAACCCTATTGCCCTTTTGGCAAGCCCCAACCCCTTTTTATCATATGGGTGCTAGAAGGCAGTGACTGGGGGTCTACATGTCCTGGGAATGAGGTTAAACTCTATCTGATGGTGAGGTTCCAGTTTTGGAGGTTTGGGGAATGTGGAGCACCCCTTCATCACCATTGCTCCCTGGTCCACTCTGACCCGGAGTTGTAGTACCTGTTAGGGTCCCATCTAATGGTTAAATAGAAAAATGTATTTATAAAAAATAATTATATTATCCATTAAGAATTGATTTATTTCAAAACTTTATCGGCATTAAATGACCCACTGAGGTTGATATGCCGTAAAACAAACCAAACCGAACTCTAAAATCGGCATCCATGTATTTACGAACACATCCAGAATTATTCAAAACCTTGTATATAACAAAACTTCCATCAACATTTAATTGGGTGTAATGTTGGCGCGTACGCAAGTGAATGTGAGAGAGAGAGATAGCGAGGAAGAGGCATGAAAAAAGCCAGATTGAGTGTTCATGAAAGTGTGTACGCGCCTGTGTGTGTGTGTGTTTACACTTGTATGTGTATGTGTGTGTGGATGCATATATGGGTGCCTGCGCACTTGCGCGTGTGTACATATTAGACATTAAATGTCATTCCTTTTCCAGTTAATGGCATTTCTAAACCCGAAAATAAAATAAAATATCATTAGCGCTACACCAAGGAGATTGTTTTAGGTGTCTTATGTGGAGCGCCACACCTACCATCAGTTCCTCACTTTACCGCACAGATCCTGTGCTACTCATACGCTGAATTGGCGAGGGCCGGTATCGAACCAGGAACCTTGTGCTTCCTAGGTGGACGCTCTATCGACTGTCAGTAGGAAGTCAGAAAAAACGGAGTTCACATATTTTAAACAAGATGGAGTCATCTCTACAAGAGATGGCAAGCCTCTGAAATTAGTTGATAGAATCCCGTCTAAAAAAAAAATTGAAAAGGAGAGAACATTGCAAAAGAAAATAATTTCAAAACGTTTATTTTTTTTGTCTTTAAAACCTTTTAAAAATTGATTTTCTCCCTTAATTTCAGATTTGCTTTTGAATTAAAACATATTTTTCTCCATAATCGTTTTTGAAAGAGTCCAGAACGAGGCTGACGGATTTTGATTGGCTTTGACAGGATTTCTTTCATTTTTGATTTCTATATTTCTTGTCATCATTCTCCATCGGAATTACAAAAGGATTTCCATTGAGTCTTTTTTTTGGGGGGGGGGGAGGGGGTTGAAAAGGGAAGAAGAAAACCAAGGAGCAATAAATGAATAAAAATAAAATAAAATAAAATAAAATAATAATAATTAAAGATTAAATATAATAAATAAAATATGATAAAAAAGATATAATAGAACAACATAAATATAATAAATAAAATAAAATGAATAAAAAATTAAATATAATAAAATATAATTAAGATAAATTAAAAGAAAATATAAGAAAATAAAATAAAAAAATATGAAAAGTGAAATAAAAGAAAAGAAAAGAATATTGAATTAAAAAAGATTGAATATAATAAAATAAGATATATAGAATAACATGAAATAAAATAAAATATAATAAAATATAAATAAGATAAATTAGAATAAAATATAATGAAATAAAATATAAGAAAATATAAGAAAATACAATAAAAGAAAGAAAAGAAAATATAAGAAATAAAACATAAGATAAAATTAAAAAAATTAATAAAACAATAAAGTAAAATAAAATAAGATAAAATAAATCTAATAGATAAAGTAAAATAAAATATAATAAAATGAAATAAAATAAAATATAATAAAATAAATAACATAAAATATAATAAATAAAAACAAAATAAAATATAATAAAATAAATAAAATGAAATATAATAAAATGTATAATAATAAAACAAAATAAAATATTATAAAATAAACAAAATAAATATAATAAAATAAACAAAATAAAATATAATAAAATAAATAAAATAAATAAAATATAATAAATAAAGTATAATAATAAAACAAAATAAAATATAATAAAATAAAAATATAAATGAAATATAATAAAATAAAGTATATAAAATAAAACAAAATAAAATACATAAAATGAACAAAATAAAAATATAACAAAATAAAACAAAATAAAATATAATAAAATAAACAAAACAAAACAAAATAAAATATAATAAATGAATAAAATAAGATAAAATAAATAAAGCAAAAAAAAATATAATAAATAAAATACAATAAAATAAAAAAAAATAAATATAATAAAATAAAATACATAAACAAAATAAAATATAATAAAATAAAATAAAACATAATAAATAAAAATAAAATAAATATAATAAAATAAACAAATAAACTAAAATAAAAGGATTAAAATATTGGCTTATTATATTAAAGTCAATAACCGCCAAATAAGGGAAAAAATTTTTTAAAAAAATAAAACCATGTTCATAAATTAAGCCAGAACCTCTTCAAAAAAAAACCTAAAAAAAAAACCACCAAGACAAACACAAAACAAAACAACAATTATCATAATTAATGAGTTGGACTTTACAAATCTTTTTGGCTAAAGAACTCTTAAAACTGTAATAACCTCTACAAAGACGATAACGACACAAATCGCTTTAATAATATGAAATAGAAAAAAAATTAAATATCTTCACAATCATGAATAGAAAAAAAAACGAATCGGGACATTAAAAATATGGACAGAAAAAAAAAAGAATAGGGCTTTTAAAAATAAATAAAAAAGCAAGAAGTCAAGGCGAATATCCAAACAAAATGTCATTATTGACAATGGATAAAGCAGCTATAATAAGAAAAGAATGGAGAAATCAAATTCAAAGTTTGAAAAAGATTGTATAGTGGCTAAAATATTAAGTTTATGGGGAACAAAATAGGATATGGAATTGGTAAATATTATTTTAACATATCTATTTCTCTCCTTCACTTATATATATATATATATATATATATATATATATATATATATATCTTATTATAATGGAGATTGTGTGTTTTTCTGTCTGTAACCGAAACTATTTACTACTTCAAGTCACAATTCCCTTAATTATTTACGTCAAATTCTCCATGATTTCATTCTTTTAAACCTTCAGTTATTAATAAAATTGTTTTACATTATTAATACTGTTGACCATATCTACGTACTAAAAACATGCAATGGTATTTATATATAACAAAAAATAGCGGTTTACAGTTTGAACGAGAAGGCTAATTTGCATATTGATATTTAAAATTTTATTTTAATAAATATGTGCTTGGTATTATTGATTTCTAATTGTTTGGTTTTATCTAAAGAAATATAAATAAAATCTCGTGGATAAATCTTAAAAGAAATTTATTTACAAGAAGAAATACTGTAATATTATCCTTTACTTCCTATTTTAACTAAATAGTTAAATTAGGAAAATTTACCAATGAAAGAGGGGAGTAATGGAAAATGATGGAATAGTTAGTTTCAAAGTTGTTCTATTTTTCAATCATACCCCTCTGTTGCAGATCTTTTATCTGCATTCTTAGTCAGTTTCATTAGCCTTTCTAATTTAATATGAAATTTATTATATCAAAACTTAAATACTTGCACCCGGAGGGTGCATATATTTGCTAGTATATATATATATATATATATATATATATATATATATCAGTCTCTGCATATCTATTCTCTCTCTCTCTCTCACTCTCTCTCTCTCTCTCTCTCTATATATATATATAATATATAATATATATATATATATATATAAAATCTTTCACAGGAATCGAATGTAAACATTTTTCTGAATCTTCATTTGAAAAATTCTGCTAATTCAGATATCTCAGAAAAATATTCGGGTATTATCGATTAAATACGTCCAAGCCTCCTGTCCTAAAAAAAAACGCTAAGCGGTGCCTGCTGAAAAACCAATCCGTGCTACTATTTAACTCCCTAGCTGTTTGAAGGCATTTTTCCCGAAAAGTAATGCTATATGAAAGCAATATTTAACTCCCCATTCTTTTTCTCGATAAGTAAATGTAAATATTTTAACCCTCCCCCTTCTTTAAAATATTTTTGGACCATATTACCTTTAGGCACCCCTTTTTGATCTCGATTAAGAAAGGACATGTTTTTCATTTGCACCGTCAATATTTTGTTTGTTTGTTAGGGTTAGGGTTAGGGTTAGTTTTTTTATATCTAAAAATTGTCTGTTAAAACAACCGGATATTGACGGTGCAAATGAAAAACATGTCCTTTTCTTAATCGAGATCAAAAAGGGGTGCCTAAAGGTCATATGGTCCATATTTTTTATCAGTTTGAAGGTGTTTTCATCGACTAATAACTTCTTAGTGTTTGAAGTCGTTAAAAGTAAACCACCAACCAGGATTTTTATCGACAAGTGTTGCATAGCACCTTCTTTACCGGCACTAAATAAGTATATGTTATATACTGGTCTTTTACTAAACAAATCAGCATATAACGTTATATACCTTTCTTACTACTTACTCTGGTCGTCTATTCTTCCGGCCGGCTTTGCTTCTGATCGTCTATCATCTATCTTGGTCTGGTATATCTTCTAAGGTCTCGTCTGGTCTTCTATTGAGGATTCGGGTCTGGTTTCTGTTGGGGATCATTCCTTATCAGAAGCCCTGTGTCATTGTTGGTTTTTAGTAATAAACACAGACTTCGATTTACGTTGATGTTACTTTATTCCAGATCCCCACCCAGACATCTGCGCAGTGAGACTCACATCTTGCTAGCTTGGCTTCTAACTTCTAACTGACTAACTGAGTTGCTTACTCCTTAAACCGGAAGGGGGCTTTCTATGGGGTTTCCGTTCTCCACGGTCTATCCCAGAAAGCAAGGTCAGAGTGAGGTCAAGCGCCGTCACTTACCCTCAAGGCCATCAGCTATACTGATCGCCATAATGATTTCTACACTACCTTAAAAATGTATTAGGGATCCAATTATTATATAACACAAGTTAATGTAAATATTTTACCCACGCCTTTAAAATATCTTTCTTTTTTTCCCGGTATTTTCATGTTATTCTAATTTAAAACAATTGTCAGGAATTTTTAATAAGTGCAACAGAGTTTCGAAATAAAATTCAATCAATACAATTATTAAACAAAAACGCCAGGGATTTAAATAATAGCTCGGGTTGGGTTTTTTCAGCAGCACCGCTTAGCGTTTTTAGGGCAGGGGACCAGGACGCATTTGTGCGATATGCACCAAATATTCTTTAATTCAAATTTTCAAAAAAATATTCTTGAATTCAAATATTCTTGGATTTAAATATCTCAGAAATTATTCTTTTAATTCAAATCTCTCGGGAAAAAAGGTGAACAAATGGCCGAGTGGATTTCACCTCTAGGGAAACGTTTCATGTTATGGGTGGTTGTCAACCCCCACCCACCCACCACACACCACCCCCACCCCCACCACCAATTCTTTGTGACATTTTATTCTTGATTTGAGTTCACCTAAGCGGAAAACCACCAAACAAGAAACCCACAGAGGCGAGAAATCACGAGATTTGGACACTGTGAACTGTGTCACGTGATAGCGGTGCGCAAAATGATATTCAATTATTATCACGTCAACTTGGTCACCGTATATCTTTTTCTTCTCACTTTTATCTTCTATTTATTTCTCTTTTTATGTGGGAGAGAGAGAGAGAGAGAGAGAAGAGAGAGAAGAAAGAGAGAGAAGAAGAGAGAGAGAAAGAGAGAGAAAAGATAGAGAGAGAAGAGAAGAGAGAGAAGAGAGAGAAGAGAGCGGAAGAGAGAAGGAGTGCGAGAAGAGAGAGAGAGAAGAGAGAGAGAAAGAGAGAGAGAAGAGAGAAGAGAGAAAGAGAGAAAGAAAGAGAGAAAGAGAGAGAAGAGAGAGATTAAGAGAGAGAGAGAGAGAGAGAGAAGAGAGAGAGCGCGCAAGAGAGAAAGAGAGTGCGAGAGAAGAGTGCAAGAGAGAGAGAGAGAGCGCAAGGGAGAGAGAGTGTGCGAGGGAGAGAGAGAGAGAGAGAGGAGAGAGAGAGATAAGAGAGAAAGAGAGAGAAAGAAACAGAGAGAAAGAGAGGAGAGAGAGAGAAAGAGAGTGAGTGAGAGAGAGAAATTAAGAAGAGAGAGAGTGAGAGAGAGAGAGAGAAGAGAGCGCGCAAGAGAGAGAAAGAGAGTGCAAGAGAGAGAGAGAGAGAGAGAAAGAGAGAAAAAGAGAGGGGAGAGGAAGAAAGAAAGGAAGAGAGAAGAGAGAAATTAAGAAGAGAGAGAGAGAGAAGAGAGAGTGCGCGCAAGAGAGAAAGAGAGTGCGAGAGAGAGAGTGCAAGAGAGAGAGGAGAGAGCGCAAGGGAGAGAGAGAGTTCGAGGGAGAGAGAGAAGAGAGAGCGAGCGAGAGAGAGGAGAAAGAGAGAAGAGAGAGAAGAAACAGAGAAGAGAGCGAGAGAGAGAGAAGAGGTGATAGAGAGAGAATTAAGAGAGAGAGAGGAGAGAGAGAGAGAAGAGAGCGGCAGAGAGAAAGAGAGTGCGAGAGAGAGAGAAAAGAGAGAGAGAGATAGAGAGAGAGGGTTGAGAGAGAGGGCACAAGAGAGAGAGCACAAGAGAGAGATAGAGAGAGCGAGGGAGAGAGAGAGCGCGCGCGAGAGAGAGAAGAGAGTGTGAGAGAGAGAGCGAGAGAGAGAGAGAAAGAGTGTGTGAGAGAGAGAGAGCGAGAGAGAAGAGGAGAGAGAGAGCTGGGAGAGAGAGAGAGAGGAAGAGAGAGGGCGACAAGAGATAGAGAGGCGAGGGAGAGCGGGGGAGAGAGATAGAGAGAGAGAAAGAGATGCGAGAGAGCGCAAGAGAGAGTGGGAGAGCTGCAAGCGAGAGAGAGAGAGAAAGAGAGAGAGAGAGAGAGAGAGAGAAAAGTAATAGTGTTGAACGGACTGAAATGGATATTAAGGTTAAATCGAACTAAACGGACCTAAATTCCACCATCGTATGTCACTCCGCCGACAGTAAAAAAATACCAAAAATCAGGAAAATTAACCAAATTAATGAAATTTTCAGGTTGTATATATTATAAAAAAATATATATAATGCACTAGTTATTTTATTTAAAAACTTTTACATTTTTTTCAGGTCAGTTAACTTTGAAACGTATCTTTGAGGCATAACATAGATTCTCAAGATACGTGGTTCAAAGTTAACTGACCTTGAAAAACTGTAAAAGTTTTTAAATATCAAAAATTCAGAGAAAAGGAAAAAATTATTTGCGAAATTTGTAATCTTTTTAAAATTATTATTTACTCTCACCGTTTTTTCAATAACAAGACGTTAACTATCTATTTATCTATCTATCTATCTATCCATCTGTATATCTATCTATCCATCTGTATTTCTATCTATCCATCTGTCTATCTATCCATCCATCTATCTATCCATCTATCTATCTATCTGTCTATCTATCTATCTATCTGTCTATCCATCTATCTATCTATCTATCTGTCTGTCTATCTATCTCATCTATTTATCCATCTATCTATCTATTCATCCATCCATTATCTGTCCATCTATCTATCTGTCCATCTATCTATCTATCTATCATCTATCTATCTGTCATCTATCTATCTATCTATCTGTCTGTCTGTCTATTTATCCATTTATCTATCCATCTATCTATCTATCCATATGTCTGTCTGTCTGTCTGTCTATCTATCCATCTATCTATCTATCCATCCATCTATCTATCTGTCCATCTGTCTATCAATCTATCTATCTATCTATCTATCTATCTATCCATATGTCTGTCCGTCTGTCTGTCTGTCTGTCTGTCTGTCTGTCTATCTATCCATCTATCTATCCATCTATCTATCTGTCTGTCTGTCTGTCTGTCTATCTATCCATCTATCTACTATCCATCCATCCATCTATCTATCTGTCCATCGTCTATCAATCTATCTATCTATCTATCCATCTGTCTATCTATCTATCCATCTATCTATCTATCCATATGTCTGTCCGTCTGTCTGTCTGTCTGTCTATCTATCTATCTGTCTATCTATCTATCTATCCATCCATCTATCTATCTATCTATCTACTAGTCCGTCTATCTATGTCAATGCACTCTTATCTATCTCGTAAACGCTTGGATATGCGCAGGTATATATCTATCTGAGAATGAGAGCAAAGGAGGTAGACAGACAGACAATAGACTAAGATAATGGATTGTAGGAGACATAGATATGAGAGCGTGAATCGTGATAGATAGATTCACGCAGTTGCCAGTTCTACTATATATCAGATAGAGTAGATAAGAGCGAGGACAGCAGACGGACAGACATATGGATAAGATAAGATAGATGGATAGATAGATAGACAGATGGATAGATAGATAGATAGATTGATAGACAGTATGGACAAGATAGATAGATGGATGGATGGATAGAATAGATAGATTGGATAGATAGACAGACAGACAGACAGACAGAATAGATAGATGGATAGATAGATGGTATAGATAGACAGAACGACAGACAGACAGACAGACAGACGGACAGACATATGGATAGATAGATAGATAGATAGATAGATAGATGATAGACAGATGACAAGATAGAATAGATGGATGGATAGATAGATAGATGGATAGTAGACAGACAGACAGACAGAACATATGGAATAGATAGATAGATGGATAATAAATGGATATAAATAACGACAAAGACAGACAGATAGATAGATTAGATAGATGGACAGATAGAAGTAGATAGATAGATAGATAGATGGACAGATAGATAGATGGACAGATAGATGGATGGATGAATAGATAGAATAGATGGATTAAATAGATGGATAAGATAGACAGACAGAATGATAGATAGATAGATGGATAGACAGATAGATAGATTAGATAGACAGATAATAAATAGATGGATAGATAGATGGATGGATAGATAGACAGATGGATAGATAGAAATACAGATGGATAGATAGATATACAGATGGATAGATAGATAGAATAGATAAATAGATAGTTAAACGTCTGTTATTGAAAAACGGTGAGAGTAAAATAAAATTTTAAAAATTGAATTACAAAATTCGCAAATTTTTTCCTTTTCTCTGAATTTTGATATTTAAAAACTTTTACAGTGTTTTTCAAGGTCAGTTAACTTTGAACCACGTATTTGAGAATCTATGTTATGCCTCAAAGAATACGTGGTTCAAAGTTAACTGACCTGAAAAAATGGTAAAAGTTTTTAATAAAATGAATAGTGCATATATATATTTTTTTATTAATATATCAACACTGAAAATCATTAAATTTGGTTAATTTCCTGATTTTTGGTATTTTTTTTACCGTCGGCGGAGTGACATACGATGGTGAATTTAGGTCCGTTTAGTTCGATTTACCTTAATATCCCATTTCATACCGTTCCAACACTAATTAACTTTCTCTTAATCTCTCTCTCCTCTCTCTCTCTCTTTCTCTCTCTTCTCTCGCATGCGGCTCTCACTTTCTCATCTCTGCGCTCTCTCTCTCAGCTCTCTTTCTCACCTTCGCTCTACTCTCTCTCCGCCGCTCTCCTCTCGTCCATCTCTCTCTTCGTACCTCTCTCTCTTGCTCTCTCTCTCTTCTTCCTAAGCTATGCTCTTCATCTCGCTCTACTCCTCTCGCTCTTCTCTCTCTCCTGCACTCTTCTTCTTCGCTCTCTCTCTTTCGCCCTCTCTCTCTCTACTCTCGCTCTCTTCTCTCCTCGCCGCCCCATCTTCTCTCTCCCTCAGCGCTCTGCCTGCTCTTATCTACTTCTCTCTTGTGCTCTCCTCTTTGTGCACCTCTTTCTCTCGAAACCCTCTCTCTATATTCTTCTCTCTGTTCTCCTCTCTCTCGCTCTCTATTTTCTCTCTTGCGCGCTTCTTTTCTCTCTCTCTCTCACCTACTCTCTCTTCTCTCTCTCACGCGCCCTTCTCTCTCTCTCTCTCGCCATCCTTTTCTCTCTGTTTCTTTCTCTCCTTTCTCTTTACTCCTCTTTTCTGCATCTCTTCTCCTCCCTCCGCATCACTCTCTCTCTCCTTGCGCGTCTCTCTCTCTCTCTCTCTTGCACTCTCTCCTCTCGCAACTCTCTTTCTCTTCTTGCGCGCACTCTTTCTCTCTCTCTCTATCTCTCTCTCTCTTATTCTCTCTCTCTTTTCTCTCTTTCTCTTTCTCCTCTCGCCTCTCTTCTATCTCTTCTGCTTTTCTCTTCTCTCTTTCTCTCTCTACTTTCACTCTCTTTCTCTCTTCGTCTCTTCTCTCTCTTCTCCGCACTCTATCTCTCCTCTATTTCTCTCTCCCTCCCTCTCTTTCTCTCTCTCTCTCTTCTCTTTCTCTCTGTTCTTTCTCTCTCTTTCTCTCTTTATCTTCTTCTCTAGCTCGCTCTCTCTTCTCTCTCTCCCTCGGCACACTCTCTCTCCTTGCGCTCTCTCTCTCTCTCTTGCACTCTATCTCTCGGCACTCTCTTTCTCTCTCGCGCTCTCTCTCTTTCTCTCTCTCTCTCTCTCTTCTTATTTCTCTCTCTCTTTCTCTCTCTTTCTCTCTTCTTTCTCTCTCTTCTCTCTTCTCTCTTCTCTCTCTCTTTCTCTCTCTCCTTCTCTCTCTCTTCTCTCGCACTCTCTTTTCTCTCTTGCGCGCTCTCTTCTTCTCTCTCTTCTCTCTCTCTCTTCTCATCTCTATCTTCTCTCTCTTTCTCTCTCTCTCTTCTCTCTCTTTCTCTCTCTCTTCTCTCTCTCTCTCTCTCTCTCCACAAAAAGAGAAATAAATAGAAGATAAAAGTGAAGAAGAAAAAGAATATAACGGTGACAGTTGACGTGATAATAATTGAATATCATTTTGCGGCACCGCTATCACGTGACACAGTTCACAGTGTCCAAATCTCGTGATTTCTCGCCTCTGTGGGTCTTGTTTGGTGGTTTTCCGCTTAGGTGAAACTCAATCAAGAATAAAATGTCACCAAAGAATTGGTGGTGGGGGTGGGGGGGTGTGTGTTGGGTGGGTGGGGGGTTGACAAACCACCCATAACATGAAACGTTTCCCTAGAGGTGAATCCACCTCGGCCATTTGTTCACCTTTTTTCCCGAGAGATTTGAAATTAAAGAATAATTTTCTGAGATATTAATCCAAGAATATTTGAATAAAGAATATTGTTTTGAAAATTTGTTAAAGAATATTTTGGTGCATACCACAAAATGCGTCTGGTCCCCTGCACTAAAAACGCTAAGCGGTGCCTGCTGAAAAAACCCAACCCGAGCTTATTTAAAATCCCTGGCTTTTTGTTTAATAATTGTATTGATTGATTTTATATTTTCGAAACTCCTGTTGCCTTATTAAAAATTCTGACAATTGTTTTAAATTAAGAATAACATGAAAATACCGGGAAAAAAAGAAAGATATTTAAAGCGTGGGTAAAATATTACATAACTTGTGTTTATATAATAATTGGATCCCTAATACTTTTTAAGGTAGTGTAGAATCATTATGGCGATCAGTATAGCTGATGCCTTGAGGGTAAGTGACGGCGCTTGACCTCACTCTGACCTTGCATTTCTGGGATAGACGCGTGAGAACCGGAAACCCCATAGAAGCCGCCCTTCCGTTTAAGGAGTAAGCAACTCAGTTAGTCAGTTAGAAGTTTAGAAGCCAAGCTAGCAAGATGTGAGTCTCACTGCGCAGATTGTCTGGGTGGGGATCTGGAAAAAGTAACATCAACGTAAAATCGAAGTCTTTGTTTATTATAAAAAACCAAACAATGACCACCAGGGCTTCTGATAAGGATGATCCCCAACAGAAACCAGACCCGAATCCTCAATAGAAGACCAGAGAGACCTTAGAAGATATACCAGACCAAGATAGATGATAGACGATCAGAGCAAAGCCGGCCGGAAGAAATAGACGACCAGGTAAGTAGTAAGAAGGGTATATAACGTTATATGCGGATTTGGTTTAGTGAAAAGACAGTATATAACATAAATTACTTATTAGTTGCCGGTAAAGAAGGTGCTATGCAACACTTTTGTCGAATAAAAATCTGGTGGTGGTTTACTTTTAACGCTTCAAACCACTAGAGTTTATTAGTGATGAAAACACCTTCAAACTGATAAAAAAATATGACCATATGACCTTTAGGCACCTCCTTTTGATCTCGATTAAAGAAAGGACATGTTTCAAATTTGCACCGTCAATATCGGTGGTTTAACAAGACCAATTTTTAGATATAAAAAAAATAACCCCTAACCCTAAACCCTACAACAAACACAATATTGACGGTGCAAAATGAAAAAACATTCCTTTCTTAATCGAGATCAAAAAGGGGTGCCTAAGGTAATATGGGTCAAAAATATTTTAAAGAAGGGGGAAGTTAAAATAATATTTACATTTACTTATCGAGAAAAGAATGGGGAGTTAAATATTGCTTTCATATAGCATTAACTTTTCGGGAAAAATGCCTTCAAACAGCTAGGGAGTTAAATAGTAGCACGGATTGGTTTTTCAGCAGGCACCGCTTAGCGTTTTTTTTTTAGGACAGGAGGCTTGGACGTATTTAATCGATAATACCCGAATATTTTTCTGAGATATCTGAATTAGCAGAATTTTTCAAATGAAGATTCAGAAAAATGTTTACATTCGATTCCTGTGAAAGATTTTATATATATATATATATATATATATATATATATATATATAGAGAGAGAGAGAGAGAGAGAGGAGAGAGAGAGAGAGATAGATATGCAGAGACTGATATATATATATTATATATATATATATATATATATACTAGCAAATATATGCACCCTCCGGGTGCAAGTATTTAAGTTTGATATAATAAAATATCATATTAAATTAGAAAGGCTAATGAAACTGACTAAGAATGCAGATAAAAAGATCTGCAACAGAGGGGGTATGATTGAAAAATAGAACAACTTTGAAACTAACTATTCCATCATTTTCCATTACTCCCCTCTTTCATTGGTAAATTTTCCTAATTTAACTATTTAGTTAAAATAGGAAGTAAAGGATAATATTACAGTTATTTCTTCTTGTAAATAAATTTCTTTTAAGATTTATCCACGAGATTTTTATTTATATTTCTTAAGATAAAACCAAACAATTAGAAATCAATAATACCAAGCACATATTTATTAAAATAAAATTTTAAATATCAATATGCAAATTAGCCTTCTCGTTCAAACTGTAAACCGCTATTTTGTTGTATATATAAATACAATTGCATGTTTTTAGTACGTAGATATGGTCAACAGTATTAATAATGTAAAACAATTTTTATTAATAACTGAAGGTTTAAAAGAATGAAATCATGGAGAATTTGACGTAAATAATTAAGGGAATTGTGACTTGAGTAGTAATATAGTTTCGGTTACAGACAGAAAAAACACACAATCTCCATTATAATAAGATATATATATATATATATATATATATATATATATATATATATAAGTGAAGGAGAGAAATAGATATGTTATAAATAATATTTACCAATTCCATATCCTATTTTGTTCCCCATAAACTTAATATTTTAGCCACTATACAATCTTTTTCAAACTTTGAATTTGATTTCTCCATTCTTTTCTTATTATAGCTGCTTTATCCATTGTCAATAATGACATTTTGTTTGGATATTCGCCTTGACTTCTTGCTTTTTTTATTTATTTTTAAAAGCCCTATTCTTTTTTTTTTCTGTCCATATTTTTAATGTTCCCGATTTCGTTTTTTTTTCTATTCATGATTGTGAAGATATTTAATTTTTTTTCTATTTCATTATTATTAAAGCGATTTGTGTCGTTATCGTCTTTGTAGAGGTTATTACAGTTCTTAAGAGTTCTTTAGCCAAAAAGATTTGTAAAGTCCAACTCATTAATTATTGATAATTGTTGTTTTTGTTTTGTGTTTGTTCTTGTGGGTTTTTTTTTTAGGTTTTTTTTGAAGAGGTTCTGGCTTAATTTATGAACATGGTTTTATTTTTTTAAAACTATTTTTCCCTTATTTGGCGGTTATTGACTTTAATATAATAAGCCAATATTTTTAATCCTTTTATTTTAGTTTATTTTGGTTTATTTTATTATATTTTATTTTATTTTATTTTATTATGTTTTATTTTATTTTATTATATTTTATTTTGTTTTATTGTATTTTATTTTATTATATTTTATTTTGTTTTATTTCATTTTATTGTATTTTATTTTATTATATTTTATTTTTTTTTGCTTTATTTTATTTTATCTTATTTTATTTCATTTTTATTATATTTTATTTTGTTTTGTTTTGTTTTATTTTATTATATTTTATTTTGTTTTATTTTTGTTATATTTTATTTTGTTTCATTTTATTGTATTTTATTTTGTTTTATTTTATTATACTTTATTTTATTATATTTCATTTTATTTTATTTTATTTTTATTATATTTTATTTTGTTTTATTTTATTATACTTTATTTTATTATATTTTATTTTATTTTATTTTATTTTTATTATATTTTATTTTGTTTTATTTTATTATATTTTATTTTGTTTTATTTTATAATATTTTATTTTGTTTTATTTTATTATACTTTATTTTATTATATTTCATTTTATTTTATTTTTATTATATTTTATTTTGTTTTATTTTATTATATTTTATGTTATTTTATTTTATTATATTTTATTTTATTTCATTTTATTATATTTTATTTTACTTTATCTATTAGATTTTATTTTATCTTATTTTATTTTACTTTATTTTGTTTTATTTAATTTTTTTAATTTTATCTTATGTTTTATTTTCTTATATTTTCTTTTCTTTTCTTTTATTGTATTTTCTTATATTTTCTTATATTTTATTTCATTATATTTTATTCTAATTTATCTTATTATATTTTATTATATTTTATTTTATTTCATGTTATTCTATTATATCTTATTTTATTATATTCAATCTTTTTTAATTCAATATTCTTTTCTTTTCTTTTATTTCACTTTATCATATTTTCTTTTATTTTATTTTCTTATATTTTCTTTTAATTTATCTTAATTATATTTTATTATATTTAATTTTTTATTCATTTTATTTTATTTTATTATATTTTATGTTGTTCTATTATATCTTATTTTATCATATTTTATTTTATTATATTTAATCTTTTTTTAATTTATTATTATTTTATTTTATTTTATTTTATTATTCATTTATTGCTCCTTGGTTTTTCTTCTTCCCTTTTCAACCCCCTCCCCCCCCCAAAAAAAAAGACTCAATGGAAATCCTTTTGTAATTCCGATGGAGAATGATGACAAGAAATATAGAAATCAAAATGAAAGAAATCCTGTCAAAGCCAATCAAAATCCGTCAGCCTCGTTCTGGACTCTTTCAAAAACGATTATGGAGAAAAATATGTTTTAATTCAAAAGCAAATCTGAAATTAAGGGGAGAAAATCAATTTTTAAAAGGTTTAAAGACAAAAAAAATAACGTTTTGAAATTATTTCTTTTGCAATGTTCTCTCCTTTTCAATTTTTTTTTTAGACGGGATTCTATCAACTAATTTCAGAGGCTTGCCATCTCTTGTAGAGATGACTCCATCTTGTTTAAAATATGTGAACTCCGTTTTTTCTGACTTCCTACTGACAGTCGATAGAGCGTCCACCTAGGAAGCACAAGGTTCCTGGTTCGATACCGGCCCTCGCCAATTCAGCGTATGAGTAGCACAGGGATCTGTGCGGTAAAGTGAGGAACTGATGGTAGGTGTGGCGCTCCACATAAGACACCTAAAACAATCTCCTTGGTGTAGCGCTAATGATATTTTATTTTATTTTCGGGTTTAGAAATGCCATTAACTGGAAAAGGAATGACATTTAATGTCTAATATGTACACACGCGCAAGTGCGCAGGCACCCATATATGCATCCACACACACATACACATACAAGTGTAAACACACACACACACAGGCGCGTACACACTTTCATGAACACTCAATCTGGCTTTTTTCATGCCTCTTCCTCGCTATCTCTCTCTCTCACATTCACTTGCGTACGCGCCAACATACACCCAATTAAATGTTGATGGAAGTTTTGTTTATATACAAGGTTTTGAATAATTCTGGATGTGTTCGTAAATACATGGATGCCGATTTTTTAGAGTTCGGTTTGGTTTGTTTTACGGCATATCAACCTCAGTGGGTCATTTAATGCCGATAAAGTTTTGAAATAAATCAATTCTTAATGGATAATATAATTTTTTTATAAATACATTTTTCTATTTAACCCATAGATGGGACCCTAACAGGTACTACAACTCCGGGTCAGAGTGGACCAGGGAGCAATGGTGATGAAGGGGTGCTCCACATTCCCCAAACCTCCAAAACTGGAACCTCACCATCAGATAGAGTTTAACCTCATTCCCAGGACATGTAGACCCCCAGTCACTGCCTTCTAGCACCCATATGATAAAAAGGGGTTGGGGCTTGCCAAAAGGGCAATAGGGTTGGGAAAATCATATAGGTGCTAGGGCTTGACGTGACCAGCCGATTGATCGGAGGGGGCCTCTCCGACCGCCCATCTAGCCCAAGATAGGGCCAAAGTGGAGTATTGCATGTCATGAACTGCTCATCCACCTGGGCTCTATCCTTAAGCATCACGGGTCGCCACCCACGGCCAACAGGTGGCCCCATTGGGGGAGTCTTACCCCTCTGCAGAGGTGCAGTCGGTGCATTCTAACGCCCCAGCCGACAGGGCGGAATTGTTTTTTTTAATACACGTGAATATAAAGAGAGTAGAAAGAAACATATTCAAATTCCATGAGAAGTCACAGAAGATGCATTTTTAAAATTAGAATATTTAAGAATGCTTCCGTCTTTTAAATAAATAAATCCAATAAAATTCTTTTGTTTTGAGCAATAACAGGCGTGAAACTGTCCGTAACCAAGCGCCATTGACTCTATGTCCACGCAACCATAACTGATATATATATATATATATATATATATATATATATATATATATATATATATATATATATAATATAGATTTTTGAAGGCAATTGACAATGCAATATGTGTTGAAAATTATAT
Organism: Doryteuthis pealeii; assembly: GCA_023376005.1. Classification (NCBI taxonomy): domain Eukaryota; kingdom Metazoa; phylum Mollusca; class Cephalopoda; order Myopsida; family Loliginidae; genus Doryteuthis; species Doryteuthis pealeii. Next base: position 1,777,472 of record CM042175.1, read on the forward strand.
TTATTTACTTTTTTTTAATTCTAAATATTAACCGAAAAAAAAACTTAAAAAAAAAATTCTAAATATTAACCGAAAAATTTTTTTTTCAAATATCCGGCGTTCCTCAACAATAGATGATTACACCAGCGCCGTGGGATAAGTAATATATAAAAAAAAAACAAACACCTAGTACTTTTAATAACTCTGATGATGGAATTTTATTCCGAAAAACCAACAACCAAATTCAAATCAGAGAGATTTATCAATTAAACATTTTTATTTTTTGTTCAGATTATGAGTCTTTATAGTCATCATCAGATCACACATGGATATCCATGATTTTCTATCATGATAGTCATTGCTCTTGCTGGTCTTTCTATACTGGTGTAGCCATGGATAGAACCCTGGTGGCTGAGCAGTCCAGGACTTGCAACATTCCATTTTGGCCTCTACTTAGGCTAGATGGGCGGTTGGAGAGGCCACCTCCAATCAATCAACTTGTCATGTCAAGCTCTAGCACCTATATGATTGTCCCAACCCTATTGCCCTTATGGCAAACCCTAACTCTTCTCATCATATGCGCTAAAAGGTGGTGGCTGAGGGTCTTAGTGTCCTTGAATTCACCGGTGATGGATTTATAGAAAGTGTAGCAAGGGAAGAGTAAATTCAAAACTATGAATTACTAGCCAAGATTAAAGAGCACAGACTGTTTTATTATTTACCCATAGCTGTAGGGCGAGTAGTTGGATACATATATTTACCAACAGTAATTGCAACAACACTGGAATAACAACATCCACAATAAACTCTTCCTAATCAAACCCACTTTGGGAGACTGGAGACCAACTTTACGGAAGTCTAGAAAGGAACAAGTCATTGTGTCTCGATTACGCATTGGTCATATAAGAGTAACGCACTCCAATATACTCAAACAAGAACAACAACCACAATGTGAAACATGTCAAACACCTCTGAAATTAGAAATTTAAAAACAACCCTTTTTTTAATATAATTACAACACTGAAAATACTTTTGTTCCTTAATCTTCCGACTGTTTTCATCTTGAAATACCCTCCAGTTAAAAATGAGACCGCCCAAATCATCTAAGAGGAAATGTAAATTCTGATTATCTGGTGTCACTTAATCGCCAAATTCTTATTTCTTATGAGTGTCTCACCTCAGCTAAATAATGGACCATTCAGTTGTTAATATATACCTCTCTCTCTCTCTCTCTTTCTCTTTCTCTCTCTCTCTCTCTCTCTCTCTCTCTCTCTCTCTATCTATATATATATATATATATATATATATATAAAATATCATTCTCAACAAGAGAATCGTATTCTCTCTGAATAGCGTAGAGCCATTGCACTGTCCAGCGGAGATCCCTTATGTTAGGCAGAACGCGATCCTTAGTGAAGAATCCTTTGGTTGTTCCTTGGTGCTCATTAGTGCTTTGTGTTCCTTATTATTGCAGGCAGGTCCGTTCGTCAATGTCGAATAGAATGCAAATGGACGGCTTTAAATATCAACGATTAAATAATTTAAGTATCTATCTATCTATCTATCTATCTATCTATCTATCTATCTATCTATCCAGTCGGTTCATATCTATTTATCTATTTATCTATCTATCTCAGTATGTTCATATCTCTATATCTCTATCTCAGTCTGTTTATATCTATCTATCTATCTATCTATCTATCTATCTATCTATCTCAGTCTGTTCATATCTATCTATCTATCTATATATCTATCTATCTATCTATCTCAGTATATTGATATCTCTATCTCTCTATCTCTGTTTATATCTATCTATCTATCTATCTATCCATATCTATCTATCTATCCATCTATCTATCTATCTCAGTCTGTTCATATCTATCTATCTATCTATCTATCTATCCCAGTCGGTTCATATCTATTTATCTATCTATCTATCTATCTATCTCAGTATGTTCATATCTCTATCTCTCTATCTCAGTCTGTTTATATCTATCTATCTATCCATCTATCTATCTATCTCAGTCTGTTCATATCTATCTATCTATCTATCTCAGTATGTTCATATCTCTATCTCTCTATCTCAGTCTGTTTATATCTATCTATCTATCTATCTATCTATCTCAGTATGTTCATATCTATCTATCTATCTATCTATCTATCTATCTATCTATCTATCTATCTCCCGTCAATCAATCTGTCAGTTAACGTATTCTATGCCCCACCGACAGGGCAAGAGATATTTTTTGGGATGAAACAATTGTCTCGAGCAAATGATTGTGACTTCAAGAATAAGGTGCATTATACTTTTTAGAGGGTCGAGATTAGGCAGATGAATGATCGGTGTTCTAATCTTAAGTAGCAGATTATGTGCAGCAGCCCCTCCTGGTTCAAGGTTGCTGAGAAAATCATTTGAATAATTAATTACACTGACGTCAGTCGACTTATAGGATCTTTCCTCTCCAGAGAGAATGTCCAGAAGTTCTGTGTTCAGTTATTTTATATGTCGAGATGAATATTAAAGTTTTCAGTATGATCGTCATTTGTGGGGATTAAAATAAAATTAAAATAAGAAAAAAAAAACCTCCAAAAAACCACAATTCCCATGAGCCTTCACCGGAAGAACCCTCCGCGCATGTGCGAGAAAAAGGACCCACTTCCGACTCCCAAGAGAATCTCTCGGCCATTCTTGTTTAGATCTTCACTGTGTCTCGTCACTCTTACCGGCCAGGGAGATATTCCCTTGCCATTTGGTGGCTATAATCGGTGAATAAAGCCAAAGTCATAAAACCACCGCCTGTCTTTGTCTATTTCTTTTTCTTCCCTTGAATTTCAGCGCGACCACCAAATTAGATGGGGTTAAAAGCAAAACACTAAGAACACGTACTTGGGACAAAAAAAAACTTTGGTGGACTAATCCACGGATTCCATCCAAATATAAAACAGTTGGACAGAAAGCTTGAAAAGATCGTTAATAAAATCGTTAAATAGGAGAGGTGCCTTTTGTTTAATTATATATGTATAAATGAAAGAATGCTGCCCAAACACACACACACACACACACACACACACACACACACACACATATATATATATATATATATATATATATGTGTGTGTATGTAAAAATGGAAAAGGGATTGAATCCGACAATATGAGGAAAAATGAGTAAAGAAAAGAAAAGTAAATGGATAAAATGAATTTAATCGATATCACATTAATCGATATCACTTACACATGTGTTTCGGTCAGTTTATGTGTGTGAAAATATTTCGCACACATAGAAGAATCGACCTTCATCAGAGTGAACATCAAAAAATAAATATTCACTCTGATGAAGGTCGATTCTTGTATGTGTGCGAAATATTTTCACACACATAAACTGACCGAAACACATGTGTAAGTGATATCGATTAATGTGATAAAATTAAATTCATTTTATCCATTTACTTTTCTTTTCTTTACTCATTTTTCCTCATATATATATATATATATATATATATATATATATATATATATATATATATATATAGGGGTCGTCAGTCTGAAGCGAACAATTAATTGATACATCCCTACGCGAAATGTTTTTACAATCACCAGGGAACTCAAATCTGTAAACAGACGAGTAATATATATATATATATATATATATATATATATATATATATATATATATATATATATATATCAGGGTTCGAATCACACACAAAGCAGTCTTCCTCTCTATAGCTCTGCTGATGAGGCCTAATAGGCTGAAATGTACATACAGAGATTGATTCTTCTCGATTTGTTTAGCCATACATTTGAATAGGTATGCCCGCCTAATTCATTGATTATCAATTAATAAATTTTCAAAATTAGGTACGCCTTCAATTAAGCACATATTCTCCCAAATTGTCGGCTAAAAAAGCCATATTAAACACATTGTTTGTTTGTTTACTTCTCATATATATATATATATATATATATATATATATATATATATATATATATATATGTTCATAAAGACGAGTGATGTTTATTTCGCCAATGTTGCAGTGTTTCGAACTGTTTCAATAGATCTTCTTCAGGGCTTTTGTTAATTTGAGGAAGAATAATAAGAGTCTTTTGTTTTAAATAGATTGACCGACAAAGCAAAAGTCTCTCACAGTCTTCTTATTCTCTGGGATAAATCTATTTTTCCTCAAATTAACAAAAGCCCTGAGGAAGATCTATTGAAACAGGGTTGGGGTTTAGGGTTAGTTTCATGGGAAAATAAATAAATAATTTGGGTTCAGTTTTTTCTGGGTCACTCTGTAATATCATGTTACTCAACTAAGAAATAACCAAATTCGAATTGTGTCAGATGAAATACCGATTGAAAATCCTTCATTCTGTAACTGACAGGATTGTTATTTTTACAACAAGGAACAGCAAACATATAAAACTATGATCGAAGAATTAAAAAAGAAACCAAACATTAAAAGCTAAAATTTGCAATACTGACGCATTTTGTATATAAGCCAGCTGCTGAAAATTAACATCTTATTATAATGGAGATTGTGTGTTTTTCTGTCTGTAACCGAAACTATATTACTATACAAGTCACAATTCATTTCGTTATTTACATCATATTCTCCATGATTTTATTTTTATTCAAACCTCAATTATTAATAAAATTGTTTTACATTACTTACACTGTTGACCATATCTACATACTAATAACATGCCATTGTATTTATATATACAACAAAATAGAGGTTTACAGTATGAATGGGAAGGCTAATTTGCATATTGATCTTAAAAATTTGATTTTAATAAATATATGCTTAGTATTATTGATTTCTAATTGTTTGGTTTTATCTTAATGAATATGAGCAAAAATCTCTTCAATAAATCTTAAAAGAAATCCCCTAACAAGAAGAAATACCTAATATTATTCTTTACTTCCTATTTTAACTAAACAGTTAAATTAGGAAAATTTACCAATGAAAGACGGGAGTAACGGAAAATGATAGAAGAGTTAGTTTCAAAGTTGTTCTATTTTCCAATCATACCCCCTCTGTTCAAAATCTTTTTATCTACATTCTTATTCAGTTTCATTAGCCTTTCTAATTTAATATGATATTTTATTATATAAAAACTTAAATACTTGCACCCGGAGGGTGCATATATTTGCTAGTCTTATTATAATGGAGATTGTGTGTTTTTCTGTCTGTAACCGAAACTATATCACTACTCAAGTCACAATTCTCTTAGTTATTGACATCACATTCTCCATGATTTCATTTTTTATCTAAACCTCAATTATTAATAAAATTTTCTTACATTATTAATACTGTTAACTATGTCTACATACTGACAACATGCAATTATATTTATATATACAACAAAATAGCGGTTTACAGTGTGAACGGGAAGGCTAATTTGCATATTAATATAAAAAATCGAATTTAATAAATATGTGCTCAGTGTTATTGATTTCTAACTGTTTGGTTTTATTTTAATGAATATAAGCAAAAATCTCTTCAATGAATCTTAAATGAAATCCATTAATAAGATGAAATAACTGTCATTTTATTCTTTACTTCCTCTTATAACTAAATAGTTAAATTAGAAAAAATAACAATGAAAGACGAGAGTGATGGAAGAGTAAGTTTCAGTTGTTCCATTTTTTATTATACTCCCCCTGTTTCAAATCTTTTATTATACTCCCTCTGTTTCAAATCTTTTTATCTGTATTCTTATTTAGTTCCGTTAGACTTTCTAATTTAATATAATATTTTATTACATTAAAACTTAAATACTTGCACCCGGAGGGTGCATATATTTGCTAGTACAAATAAAGTGGGAAGTTCAATATACTGCTCACACTCTCTAATCTCTCTCTTTTCTCTCACAGCGGAAGTTAACATATATAAAGAGTAGTTAAGCAAGATATATATAGAGAGGGGGAAGTGACAGGCAGAATATAGAGTAAGAGACGTGTCAGTTTTTGACTAAATTGAAAATTACGACTAATTAGAAAGAAATAGATTTTTTTTTCTCAAACATAACTTAATCCCAAAAGTAAGGAATATTTTGGGATGTATATTGTGTCAGCTAATTAGGAAAAAAGCCTTTAGCAAACACTCACTGATTCACTCAACTTTATTATAATTATATAAATAAAATAATAAATATGAATTATAAATAAATTATATATGAATTATAAATAATTAATATTATAGTTAATATTATATTTTTATATATATTATATAATTCTTATTGTATTATAATATTATATTTTCTTAAAATACATAAAATAATATGGGAGAAATATGAGGAAATTAATCCGACAGTATGTGGAGAAAGTTAGACAAACACGGGATGTTGTAGAAAATGTATACTACCTTTTTCTACAACATCCCGTGTTTGTCTACCTTTCTCCACATTATAGGAGATAATATAACATGGTGGTATATTCACGGTGTTACATAATTATTAGATTCTTAATATTTATGTACAGTAGTGTAGAAATCAAAATGGCTGTTATAAGTTGCAGCCCACGGCCTCGAAGGATTTAAATGACAAGGCTTGACCTGTCCTGATCCTTCCTTCTGGTGGATACCGTGAGAATCGGCGGAGAAGACCCTCTTCCGGTTTAGATTGGAAATAGATTTTAGTCAGTCGACCAGAAACCACGACGGTGGTGAGTCGTGTTATTCACGCTCCGACTCAATCTGCGCAGGTAGTCTGGTGGGGATTTCAGAATATAATATGATCTAAGTAAATCGAAGTCTTGGGTTATTATCTAAAAACTACCAATGACACAGGGCTTCTGATAAAGAGAAATCCCCAATGGAAGACCAGACACGAAGCCCCCAAGACGAAGTCCAGACGCTAGAAGAGACGCTAGAAGAAGAATAGAAGTAAGTAAAGAAAGAGGTATACAACACACGGTACCAAAACGGATATATGTAACGTTCTAAAAGCGATATATGTTGTACAGCGGGTCTTGTCAACGTGCCTCCAAATTCACGACACTAAAAAGGTGTTCGGCACGTGGCGGTCATCTTGTTGATAAAAAAGTACAACGCGAGAAATATATCGTCACAAGCTGCTTAGCTTTTATTTCCAGGGCTCGTCTTGTGGGTTGTGTCGGAGAGGAGGAAAGGCAGAGAGAAAGAGAGGACACTGTTAAATTACTGTGATCCCACACTAGGGACCAGAGGCCAGTATGTATCCTACGCTGTCCGAAATCAAAAAGAGACCGGTATTTTTCTTCTTCGTTCCACGTCACCACGCGACTTCCGGTTCCAGTCAACACTCGAAACTTCCGGTTGGCTTTCAATTCTCAATTCAGGGGGTCACGCCCCGGTCAAATTCCCAACAAACCGTTTTGTGTTCATCATTTGTTTTTAACCCTTTACTATCTCTTATTTCTTCTTCCTCCTTTTCTAATAGTAGTCCTCGCAAAACTCAGGATATTCACCACCTCGCTACAATAATAAAAAATAAACTGTCCAGTAAGACTTGAATTTCACAGCCTCTCTTCCCTCAGGAAAGATTCATTATTAAACAAAAAAATACTAGTCAAAATGTATAATAATTATTGACAATGCAACTTTAAAAAATTTAAAACCAACCGGGTTAGCTCAGTCGGCAGAGCGTTTGGCTAGAAACCACAAGGTTCCTAGTTCGATACCGGCCTCTCGCCAACTCAGCGTATGAGTAGCACAGAGATCTGTGCAGTAAAGTAAGGAGCTGATGGTAGGTGTGGCAATCCACCTCAGACGCTAAAATAATCTCCTTGGTCTAGCACTAGTGAAAAAGGGGATAAACACCCTCGCTGATTGGCTGATACCGACTTTAGGTCACCCCAATGACTTTACTTTACCTTTTTAACATTCTAGTGTATAAAAACAATATGACACCAAAAGATCAAAAGACAAAAAGGTAATTGAGTGAGGATTTTGGCTTTTACAATACCAATGAATTTTCACATGGCACTAATACCCTTGGGAAAGGTATGAATCCAATTCTCCTTTTCTATGGGTAAATAGCAGGGTAGACTGGACTCTTTAACCATGGCTAGGTAACCAGTCTAGGAGAAGGAAAACTGAATGCAAACCTATTAAACTCCGCTTAAGAAATTGACCTTGTGTCGCTTCCTGCTCGTGCGGAGGAGTTGGTAAATATATATATTCCATTTAATTTTTGTTTATCTGTCCTTTTTTTTCTACTTAATATTAACTTAACAACATAAATAGAAAAATACAATCTATGTTCAAAAATTGTTGTGACTCGCATTGTATTCTCGCAGATAAAAATGAGAAAGAATTGAAACTTAGATTTTCGATTGTAACTAAATCTTATTATTTTTTTTTTCTCGTCTATGTCGCTCTTTGATGAAGACCAACTTATCGATTTGGTCGAAACAGGCCTGTCAGCAATCACATAACAAACATCATATGTTTTTTCAAAATGTTAAATTTCATAGTCGGATTAATTTCCATCTATTTTTCATATTTGTCAAATGAAAAAACATTATATCTGGAACTTTACACCTTGAAGACTTTCATCTATAAATCTACGGACTTCAACACCACAAGTAAATTTTGGAACCCTAACATCTTTCTTCAAATTACAATGTGGACTTGTATATTGTTAACAGCTGAAATATATATACTATACTATTTTGATACCCACTTTACATTTTTTATATATTTTTACAATAAACTCTTTTGAGTTTACTATGAACTATAATGCTTCTGATTTTTTTTTTTTTAAATTAAAAATAAAATTTATTTTATTTTTAAAAACAGAACATGCATTTTTCAAAAATTTCAGCAGTTGATTTCAAATCACGCACAGTCTTTTTAACGGATATTTTCTTCTCGTCTATGTCGCTCTTTGATGAAGACCAACTTATCGATTTGGTTGAAACAGGCCTGTCAGCAATCACATAACAAACATCATATATATATATATATATATATATAATATATATATTATATATATATATATATATATATATATCTTTCTCTATGTCTCTCTCTCTATATATATATATATTATCAAATTATCAGGCAAGCTCAGTATCTTGTAGTCCAGTGTGATTGATTACAAATAATAATAAGATTACAAAATCTTGATTGCCAAAATAAGTTGATATCTTCCCGCTTTTATTCTAAGCACATATTTATTAAAATAAAATTTTAAATATCAATATGCAAATTAGGCTTGCCGTTCACACTGTAAATCGTTATTTGTTGTATATATAAATACAATTGCATGTTATTTGTATGTAGTTATGACCAGCAGTATTAATAATGAAAAACAATTTTATTAATAATTGAGGCTTGAATAAAAATGATTCATGGAGAATGTGATGTATAATAACTAAATGGATAGTGACTTGAGTAGTGATATAGTTTCGGTTACAGACAACCAAACACAATCTCCATTATAATAAGAAGATATATATATATATATATAATATATTAACCAGCTTCTTTCTTTTCATTCAATTTTCCTCCTTATATTTTACCAATTTACCCGATTAATTCTATTTTCTTCACTCTTTTACCTTATTATTTTTATAAATATTCTTACTCTATTGCTCAACAGCCCTTCTTTCATTTATTAACCCAACACCCCCCCCTCTCTCTCTCTCTGTCTCACACACACACATACACTCACTAACTAACACACACACACACACACACACACACACACACACATTCTCTCTCTCTCTCTCTTTCTCGTCAGCTTCTTTGTTCTTCTTTCCTTTAACTAACCCCCCCTTTATATTCGATCCAATATGTGAATAACTTGCTCAACATAAAATCATCGCACTATGCTGGCTCCGAAATCACCTTAGCATCAAAGATAGTGATTGAGCTGATTCAGAAGAAGAATAGAAGTAAGTAAAGAAAGAGGTATACAACACACGGTACCAAAACGTGGACAAAATATTTGTATTAAGAATAGTTACTTCAAGTTATAATTGTTCACTAAAAACTATTATTATTAGTTACTTGAAACCATATATAATTGCTTGCAAATTATTGGTATTAGATAGGACTATTTGAAATCATATACTTGTGTGATAACAAATTATTATTAAATGGGAATAGTTACTTTAATCCATATAATTGCATATAAATTATTAGTATTAAATATGAACTAGCAGGACCTGTGGATATACTACAGTATAATAATTTAATTATTACAACATTTGATATGTTTACTTAAGAGCTATCGCACAAGATAAATGAAAATTTAGATATAAATGCGCATTGTGAAAATATACCTTACTAGAATGGCATAGGTGCGTGGTGCAATGGTTACAGTCGTACGAAATGAATACAGCAAGACGAGTTCAAATCCTGAACGCGACTGTTGGTATTTAACATATGGCTAATTTCCTTGGAAAGTATTCTCGTTCCAGCTATGGGTAAATAATAGAACAGAATGGGATCTTTAACATTCTGAATTCAACCAAAGAGACCCACTTTGCGTTAATCAAAACTACT
>CM042175.1:1792949-1810449 GCA_023376005.1 Doryteuthis pealeii
AAAAAGAAAAAAAAAGGAAAAAGAAGAGAAATGACACAAAAAAAAGAAAGAGAGGGAAAAAGAATAAGAAAGGAAAGGTGAAAGCGAAACAAAAGCTAAGTATGTAAAAATTTTTCTATTAACGGTTTTTATTTATTTGTTCATTTTTGTTCTCAAAAAAACTTTGACATCTCAACACGGTCGCAACATATTGCAACATCATACAAGGCTGACATCCGGTCAGCCTTGTTCTCAACAAACTTTTGAAAAAGAAAAAAAGAAAGGAGAGAAATAAGAAATTACAGTTATTCGCCCATTCATAAAGGAGGAGAAGAAGAAAGAGAGGAAAAAAAAGGAGAGGAAAAGGAAATAAAAAGAGAAATTATAACCACACAAATAAAAAAAAACATAAGCACGTCATTTCTGAAATTACACTCTGATGATAAAGCTTTGCTTTGAAATCGATCAGACATATAAAACATCTTTTTGTCTTTATTTTTTACGCATTGTATTGCCTTCGAATTTTATTATTTTATAAAATAATTAAGTTTTCTGAAACAACTAGTTTTACAATTGTATAAGTTAAGTTTAGAATTATGTAAACAAAAGATAATCGAATAAATATTAGTTTAGAAATATTTTAGCAACAATATAAACAATGGTTTAAATTCCATTGAAAATATGTACGCCATCGGAATGTTACAAAATCATCCGATATTTACGTCATTAGAAAACAGCTGATATTTGAAAATTCCAATATTAAATTTAACTTAATGATCACGTAGACAATGACAAAAGAAAATTATAAAAAGGCCCATAGAGCTGAAAAAACTTCAGTGGGAGCTTACGCTCTCCCCAACTCGACAGAGTTGGAGCGGATGCTCCTAACTCGACAGTGGGAACGGACGCTCTCCCCAACTCGATACAATGGAGAGAGGACGCTGTCCGAAGACATAAAATACGACTCAACAGGTCCGTCTATTTTTCGTTTTATATTTTCTCTCTCTCCTTCTCAATACGACACAAGTTTCAATCACAGGCATTGTTTGATCAAAACTGCTACAACGTTGACATATCCAATCACACAAATATAAACAATACATACGCACTTTACAAACACAACTACGTACAGACACATACAGTCTGCAACTCAGCTGAAAGAACAATTGAATATACCAATTGTAAATTAATGTATATAAAGTTTGTTTCCTTTATCAATTTTTTCTTCTTCTTTTGTTTTCTACGGAAACTACATTTCCGTAGTCTTATACATTTAAATTGTGGGAATCAAAACTCGGATCTTCTTCAACCCATCCCACACCAAACAAACCCGGTCCCTACACGCAAAATACCCGAAAATCACCAGAAAAGCCCCCGGTTGTATATCGACCAGAAATTCTCTCCAAGAAATTACTAAGTCAGAAAATACTACCTATCCTCTCCATCACACACCGGTAAGTCTCTCAAACTTGACTCTATACACAGGAAGGACTTTATATTGTTAGTCAATTTTTTTTATTTGTACTTTTTGACACACTTGATATTCTGAAAAAAATCGTTCATTTCTATCTTGGTAAATACAGCTTTAAACTCGGCACTTTTATGAAACACCTTGTATTCTAAAAAAAACCACAAAAAACAAACAAAAAACGTCCCATTCATTGATCTTGGAAAATACAGCTTCAATCTCGATACTTTTATGACACACCTTGTATTTCTTTTCCTTTTTTTTCTTTTTCTACTTTCTTTTTTTTCTTTCTTTTTTTTCTTTCTTTTTCTTCTTCCTCTTTTCTCGTTTCCCACTAAGCAATCTGTGAATCTTCTTTCTTTCTTTCTTTCTTTCTTTCTTTCTTATTTATTTCTTTATTTTTATCTTTCTTTTTCATTTAATTTTCACCACCTTCTTTGTCATTTCCGTATTTATCGGTGAATGTTATTTCTTTCTTTCTTTCTTATAATTTTCATATTTTGTATTTCCCCTTCTTCTTCTTCTTCTTCTTCTTCTTCTTCTTCTTCTTCTTCTTCTTCTTCTTCTTCTCTTCTTCTTCTTCTCTCATTCTTCTTCTTCTTCTTCTTCTTCTTCTTGTTCTTGTTCTTGTTCTTCTTCTTCTTCTTCTTCTTCTCTTCTTCTTTCTTTCTTCTTCTTCTTCTTCTTCTTCTTCTTCTTCTTCTTCTTCTTCTTCTTCTTTCCTCATTCTTCTTCTTCTTTCCTCATTCTTCTTTTCTTCTTCTTCTTCTTCTTCTTCTTCTTCTTCTTTTCTCATTCTTCGTCTTCTTCTTCTTTTCTCATTCTTCTTCTTCGTCTTCTTTTCTCATTCTTCTTCTTCTTATTTTCTTCTTCTTCTTCTTCTTCTTCTTCTTCTTTCTTCTTCTTCTTCTTCTTCTTCTTCTTCTTCTTCTTCTTCTTCTTCTTCTTCTTCTTCTTCTTCTTCTTCTTCTTTCTTCTTCTTCTTCTTCTTCTTCTTCTTCTTCTTCTCTTCTTCTCTTCTTCTTCTTCTTCCACTTTCCACTTTCTTCTTCTCTTCTTCTTCTTCTTCTTCTTATTCTTCTTCTTTTCCTCATTCTTCTTCTTTCCTCATTCTTCTTCTTCTTCTTTTTTCATTCTTCTTCTTCTTCTTTCCACTTTCCCACTTTCTTCTTCTTCTTCTTCTTCTTCTTCTTCTTCTTCTTCTTCTTCTTTCTTCATTATTCTTCTTCTTTCCTCATTCTTCTTCTTCATTCTTCTTCTTCTTCTTTTTCATTCTTCTCTTCTTCTTCTTTCCACTTCCACTTTCCTTCTTCTTTCCTCATTCTCTCTTTCTCATTCATCTTCTTCTTCTCTCCTCCTCTTCTTCTTCATCATTCCCATTTCTTCTTCCTTCTTCTCTTCTCTTCTTCTTCTTTTTCTTCTTCTTCTTCTTCTTCTTTTTCTCCTCATTCTTCTTCTTCTTCTTCTTCTTCTTCTCCTCATTCTTCTTCTTTTCTTTCTTCTTCTTTCTTCTTCTTCTTCCACTTCTTTCTTCTTTCTTCTTTCCTTCTTTCTTCTTCTTCTTCTTCTTCTTCTTCTTCTTCTTCTTCTTCTTCTTCTTCTTCTTCTTCACACCGTCACTCCACGAGACAATGAAGAATAAATCAAAGGAAAAAAAAGACCAATTCCACAATACCCTGCCACATACCCACCCACCCCTACGCCGCGTTCTCTCCGCGACTATCTAATTACAGACAGAATAAGATCTTCCACATTTAGACGAGAGAGAGAGAGAGAGAGAGAGAGAGAGAGAGAGAGAGAGAGAGAGAGAGAGAGAGAAGAGAGAAGAGAGAGAAAGCTTCTGATTGGTTTGGCCCAAGGTGGTCAGCCAGGGCGGAAGGAGGTGGGCGCTGATTAAATTTAAAGAAGGGGGAATCGCTATTGGTGAGATGTGAGAGTCCTGATCAAATTTGGTCGTAGATACTGATTGGTTCGGCGGGGGGTGGGGTGGGGGGGTCATATTAGCAAGTGACTTAACAGCTTCATTTGAGAAAGGGATCTTCTCTTTAAGCAATATCACCAAGAGTGTGCGAAATTGCTTTGTCAGCGGTCGTATGTAATAATCAATTAAACACTTCATTTGGAACAGGCGTCTTTTTTTATTGACTTCATCCAGGGTGTGTGGAAATGTTTTTTTGCGTGTCGGAGTGATTTCAATGTCCTTTCTTGGATAGACAACTGTATCTTTAGGAATTTTGGATAGGATGATTCAAGGAAGGGTGAAATATCTGTTAGAAACGATTGTGTAGCGTCATAATCAATTAAACACTTCATTTGGAAAAGGCGTCTCTTTTTTTTGACTTCATCCAGGGTGTGTGGAAATGTTTTTTGCGTGTCGGAGTGATTTCAATGTCCTTTCTTGGATAGACACTGTATCTTTAGGAATTTTGGATAGGATGATTCAAGGAAGGGTGAAATATCTGTTAGAAACGATTGTGTAGCGTCATAATCAATTAAACACTTCATTTGGAACAGGCGTCTCTTTTTTATTGACTTCATCCAGGGTGTGTGGAAATGTTTTTTGCGTGTCGGGGTGATTTCAATGTCCTTTCTTGGATAGACACTGTATCTTTAGGAATTTTGGATAGGATGATTCAGGGAAGGGTGAAATATCTGTTAGAAACGATTGTGTAGCGTCATAATCAATTAAACACTTCATTTGGAAAAGGCGTCTCTTTTTTATTGACTTCATCCAGGGTGTGTGGAAATGTTTTTTTTTTATCTTCGTGTCGGAGAGATTTCAATGTCCTTTCTTGGCTGTATCTCTAGGAATTTTAGATAGAAGAAGAAGAGAAGAAGAAGAAGAAGAAGAAGAAGAAGAAGAAGAAATTAGATAACCAATTAAACACTTCATTTGGAAAAGGCGTCTCTTTTTTATTGACTTCATCCAGGATGTGTGGAAATGTTTTTTTTCTGTGTCGGAGGTGAGTCTTGATTAGAATAATTTTTGTGTTTTGAACTGTTGCCCCCCATTTTTATTGTGGTATGTATAAACATGTTATTAACAGTCATTAACTATTAAAAATGATTTACCGTTTTGGGTAATTACTATGCCGGAAATACACTGGAAACACCTGAGTATGGCCGGAGGATACAGAGGCCGAAAAGTTGTGTTTATATCTACCGCAAAAAAGATGAGGACAACAGTCCGTAACATCAAAATTACCCTTCAAATATCTTCGAAATTCTTGTTCATTCGTATCTGATTAGCCCATCTCGATAACTGGGGGGGGGGACAGATACTTACATATTTGCAGGGAAAATGGTGGAATTAACCATAGTACTTGTATTAGTGAACTTTTTCTGTAACTATTATTAGCATTACAAGCAGTTAGCTGATATCAGCGGACATTTTCAAATTTGCGACCTTAATCAGTTAAATTTGCAATTTCTTGAGTATTTCTGATCCAATCTTAAAAATATTTATATGGTTGGAAAGAAAATAAAATAATCTTTATAAACATGTAATTTCCATGGGTTTTTATACATTGAATTATTTTTTACAGCGATTTAAAACCGTATTTTGCTTTGAAGAATTACATATAAAAAAATACATAATAAACAAACATGACAAAAATAAACAACACATTTAAAATGAATGAATCAAAATAAAATTTAACATTAAAAAATAAAAACAATGGTTAGTATTTTCTTTAAGTCAAAGAAACCCAACTCAACTCAACACACGAAAAAAAAAAAAAAAATTAAAAAATAAATTAAAAAAGTGAAAAAATCACAGCAAAAAACACACACTTGATTAAAGTTAAAAAAAAAAAAAAATTACTGATATATTCCAGCCCCACCCCCGTTTTGTGCTTTCTAAGAATAGGGGTTGCTAACAGTTCAGACGCTTCATCGCAAATATCTTATTAAGTGGTGGCTATGACCCATGAATAAAGCCTGAGTCCTAAAACGACCTTTTGTTTTTTGTCTCTTCCTTTTTTTTCCTTTATTTCCTTTTCAGCGCGACCATCGAAGATGATGGGGTTAAAAGTAAAACCTGTGAACACGCACGGAATAACCACAGACCTTTCAATCAAAACATTAAAATTCTTGTCACCCAAAGATCTCTAGATGGAATCTTTTGAAAGTGTTAGATCGTCAAATTTTCTGAGGAGTGATAATAAGGTTTCCCCCAACGTTGTATTGTAATTCTTCATGGATTGAAGGATCTAATCATCAGAATTAAAATTCTTAAAACCAGATCGGGGGAAGTCCCCGTGGTGTAATGGGTAACGTGCTGGACTGTGACATTCTAGTAAGCGAGATCAAACTTCATCGTGGAAATGTTTTTCTTTTTTGCGTGTCGGGGTGATTTCTATGTCCTTTCTTGGATAGACGCTGTATCTCTAGAAATTTTGGATGGAATGATTCAGGGAGGGAGGAAATATCTGTTTGAAATGATTGTGTAGCGTCATGGCAAACACATGTTTTGGTTGGGGGTCGTTTAATGATATCGATGTAAATATTAAAAAAGAAAACAAAGCTTGAATGAAAGAATAAAAACCAGAAAAAAAGAAAAAGAAAGAAAATCAAAAAACAAATAAAAGAAAAATCGAATAAAGAATGAAGGAATTAAAGAAGAGGAATGCAAAGAAGAAGAAGAAGAATGCAAAGAAGAAGAATGAGGAAAGAAGAAGAAGAAGAAGAATGGGGAAAGAAGAAGAAGAATGAGAGAAGAAGAAGAAGAAGAAGAAGAAGAAGAAGAAGAAGAAGAAGATTGAGGAAAGAAGAAGAATAAGAATAAGAATAAGAAGAATAAGAAGAAGAATAGGAAGGAGAAGAAGAAAAAGAGAAAGTGGAAAGAGAAGAAGAAGAAGAAGAAGAAAGAAGAAGAAGAGAAGAAAGAAGAAAGAAGAAGAAGAAGAAGAAGAGAAGAAGAAGAAGAAGAAGAAGAAGAAGAAGAAGAGAAGAAGAGAGGAAGAAGAAGAAGAAGAAGAAGAAGAGAGGAAAGAAGAAGAAGAAGAAGAAGAAGATGAGGAAGAAGAAGAAGAAGAAGAAGAAGAAGAAGAGGAGAAGAAGAAGAAGAAGAAGAATAATGAGGAAGAAGAAGAAGAAGAAGAAGGAGAAGAAGAAGAAGAAAGAAGAAGAAGAAAGAAGAGAAAGAAGAAGAAGAAGAAGAAGGAAAGAAGAAGAAGAAGAAGAAGGAAAGAAGAAGAAGGAGAAGAAGAAGAAGAAGAAGAAGAATGAGGAAAGAAGAAGAAGAAGAAGAAGAAGAAGAAGAAGAAGAAGAAGAAGAAGAAGAAGAAATCAGTTTAAAAAATCAATTCATTTGGAAAAGGCGTCTCTTTTTATTTACTTCATCCAGGGTGTATGGAAATTTTTTTTTGCGTGTCAGAGTGATTTCTATGTCCTTTCTGTATCTCTAAGAATTTTGGATAGAATGATTCATGGAAGGGGGAAAAGATCTGTTAGAAACGATTGTGTAGCGTCATGACAAAAACATTTTTGGTGGGGGTCATATTATGATATCGATGGAAATATTAAAAAAGAAAACAAAGCTCGAATGAATGAATGAATGGTTGAGAGAAAGCAGCAAAGAAGAAAAAGAAAAGGAGAAAAGAAAGAAAATTTAAGAAAGAATAAAAGAATAAGAAAAAACGAATGGATAAAGAATGAAGGAATGAAAAGAAGAAGAAGAAGAAGAAGAAGAAGAAGAAGAAGAAGAAGAAGAATGAATGAATGAATGAATGAATGAATAAAATAGATTTAATCGCTAATAATAATAATAATAATAATAATGGTAGTAGTAGTAGTAGTAAGAAGGAGAAGAAGAAAAAAAGAAGAAAAAGAAGAAAAACGTAGGAATTAAAACAAGAAGAAGAAGAAGAAGAAGAAGAAGAAGAAGGATGAATAAATAAGATTGATTGAATGGATAATAATAATAATAATAATAATAATAATAATAATAATAATAATAATAAGAAGAAGAAGAAGAAGAAGAAGAAGAAGAAGAAGAAAAAGAAAAAAGAAAAAGAAGAAAAAGAAGAAGAACTTAGGGGTAAAAAGAAGAAGAAAGAAAAAAGAAGAAGAAGAAAGAAGAAAAAGAAGAAAAGAAGAGAAGAAGAAGAAGAAGAAGAAGAAGAAGAAGAAGAAGAAGAAGAAGAAAAAAAAAGTAAAAACAAGAAAAAATGAAGATGAAAAAGAAAAAGAAGAAGAAGAACGTAGGAATTAAAAGAAGAAGAAGAAGAAGAAGAAGAAGAAGAAGAAGAAGAAGAAGAAGAAGAAGAAGAAGAAGAAGAAGAAGAATCGAAATTTCAAATAAGAATGAATAAACCCAAATAAAAGTACAAAAAAAAAAGAATAAATAAAGAATGAATAAATGAAGAAAAAAATAGAAGAAGAAATGAATGAAAGCAAATAGTTTCTAAATTTAAATGCTGAACCATTTTGATGGTATGATAAAATGGTATAATTGATATGGCTTCATGATAAACCAGTCAATAATGGCAGAGCTGTCAACTCTCTACGTTTCACATATAATCATGATATATATATATATATATATATATATATATCTTCATTGTTATCTGTACAACGTTTCGGCCGATGTGCCCTCTGGCCTTCTTCAGATATTTCTCGTCGGACTCAAAATTCCGTGATAGCTCCCGATTACGACAAGAAGTTTCCCGAATCAGAGAGAGAGAGAGAGAGAGAGAGAGAGAGAGAGAGAGAGAGAGAGAGAGAGAGAGAGAGAGAGAGAGAGAGAGAGAGAGTTAAATCAAGATTATCGTACTTTTTACAAATTGAATTATTTAAAATAGCTCTAAAGTAAAGATATCAAAAGAGTGTGAGTGAGGTACATTCTGCTTTTATCATAAAGAAAGAAAAGGAAGAAAAAAGACATGCTATAGAGAAAAATATGAAAGAAGTAAGTAAAAAGAAAAATTGAAAGATGTAGCAATGAAAGAGACACGAAATGAAATTTAGGGTTTAGGGCTAGGGTTAGGGTTAGGGATATGGTTTAGGGTTAGTTTAATGGGAAAATAAATGATTTATCAGTCAAGAGTGGTTCCCCTTTGTTTATGTTGGACTTATAGGAAATAACCAACAGAAGTATACATTTAACTAACCCTAACATTAGCCCTAACACTAACCTTAACCCTAAACCTTAACCCTAACCTCGTCTTCTTTTTTCCTAGTAGATCAATAAATAAATAAATGATTAATCAGTCAAGAGTGGTTCCCCTTTGTTTATGTTGGACTTATAGGAAATAACCAACAGAAGTATACATTTAACTAACCCTAACCCTAACCCTAAACCCTAACCCCATCTTCTTTTTTCCTAATAGATGAATAAATAAATAAATGATTAATCAGTCAAGAGTGATTCCCCTATGTTTATGTTGGTCTTATAGGAAATAACCCTTCTGTTCCTTCCTTGAAGAGTTTACTATTCTTCCCATTCCTTACCTTTCGTCATCCATGGCCTTTTGTAGCCAAAATCTTTTTGTCGCTCTACTGATTATGTGAACGACTCGATAAAATTGGATCAACCATATATTTCTGCTTGTTGCCTCCAGATTTGTTTTGTCCGGTGTTCATTAATTTGGGAGATAATCGAAAAATCGAATAATTGAAAAGTAAAAAAAGAAGGTAAATGGACTCACGCGATAACACAGCATATCGAGATGACAATATATAGAAATTGTACAATCCAGAAAACAACATTGTTAAGATCGGCTAGAATACTCAGAAGAGTCTTGGAGACCTGAGGAGACTTGCTGTCACTCAGCTTCCAGTTAAAGACTACCTGCTGAGCCTGAAGGGAAGAACTCAGAGGGAGTTAATAATAATAATAATAATAATAATAATAATAATAATAATAAGACAAACTAATTATGGCGGCCAACAATAGTAGAAACGGCAGATGGACAAACAGAAAAACGACAAAGACTAGAAAACAAAAATGGGAAGAAAAACAATTATACGGACGCTTCAAACGACAAATAGAAGAGGTTGCACATGAAAAGACTTGGACATGGTTAAGAAAAGGAAACCTCAAAAGGGAAACAGAATCATTAATAATTGCTGCACAAAATAATGCCAAAAGGACAAACTATATAAAAGCGAAAATTTATAAGACCCAACAAAATAGTAAATGTAGACTTTGTGGTAATAGAGATGAGACTGTAAACCATATACTCTGCGAATGTAGCAAACTAGCACAACGAGAATACAAAACTAGACACGACTGGGTTGGGAAGGTGATCCACTGGGAATTATGCAAAAAATTAACTTTTGACCATACAACAAAATGGTATATGCATAAACCAGAATCTGTTCTTGAGAATGAAACACATGAAATTCTTTGGGACTTTGAAATAAAAACGGATCACCTTATCCCAGCAAGAAGACCAGACCTAGTGTTGATTAACAAAAAAGAAAGAACTTGTCAACTGGTGGATTTTGCAGTTCCAGCAGATCACAGGGTGAAGCTAAAGGAAAATATTTTTTGGTCCCTGATCATATTACAATTTGTAAGAACTTAAAGAAAAAAAATGTTAAAAGAAAATACTTTTTCTACCTACAGAATTCCAGGCAAATATAACTCACAAATAGATACAGAAACATACATTTACACTCAGACAGATAAGTAAAAGAATTCATATGAAAATAATCTAATTTGTGAAAGAGAGAGAGAGAGAGAGAGAGAGAATTTGTCCAGGATTTGAACCTGCGTCGCTGATTTCATTTCCAACGACAATAACCATTGCGCAATGGAAAGAGAGAGAGAGAGAGAGAGAGAGAGAGAGAGAATTTATCCAGAAATTGAACTCGCGTCGCTGATTACATATCCTACAACGATAACCATTGCGCAATGGAAATATATATATATATATATATATATATATATATATATATATATATAGAGAGAGAGAGAGGAGAGAGAGAGAGAGAAAAAGAGGAGAGAAAAGAGAGAGATAGAGATAGATAGAGAGAGAGAGAGAGAGAATTTGTCCAGGATTTGAACCTGCGTCGCTGATTTCATTTCCAACGACAATAACCATTGCGCAATGAAAGAGAGAGAGAGAGAGAGAGAGAAGAGAGAGAGAATTTATCTTTTTCTTTCTTGCTGATATTTTTCTTCTTTTTTTGGTTTAAATTCTCTTTTTTCTTTCTTTCTTCTCCTCTTTTCTCTTGCTGTATTTTCTCTTTTTCTTTTTGGTTTAATTTCTTTTCTTTTTTCTTTCTTCTTTTTTTTTTCTTCTTCGCTAATATTCTCTTCTTTTTTTGGTTTAATTCTTTTTTTCTTTTCGTTTTTTTTTCTTTCTTTCTTTCTTTCTTTCTTTCTTTTTTCTTTTCTTTCTTTCTAAATAGAATATTTTCTCTTTTGTTTTTGGTTATGGTTTTCTTTTTTTTCTTCTTTCTTCTCGAAATTTCTCTTTCCCCCCCTCTCTTTCTTGGTTTTAATTTTCTTTTCTTTCTTTCTTTCTTTCTTTT
This sequence comes from Doryteuthis pealeii, assembly GCA_023376005.1. Taxonomy (NCBI): domain Eukaryota; kingdom Metazoa; phylum Mollusca; class Cephalopoda; order Myopsida; family Loliginidae; genus Doryteuthis; species Doryteuthis pealeii. Next base: position 1,803,880 of record CM042175.1, read on the forward strand.
TCTTTTCTTGGCTGAATATTTTTCCTTTCTTTTTTGGGTTTATGGTTTTTTTCTTCTTTTCTTTCGTTTTCTTTCTTTTTTCTTTTTTTCTTTCTTTTCTTCCTTTTTCTTATTATGTTTTTCTTTCTTATATTTTTCTATATTTTTCTTACCTTCTTTCTTTCCTTTCTTTTTTTATTTTCTTTTCTTCTTCTTTCTTTCTGAATATTTTTCTCCTTTTTTGTTTTTTGGCTTTATTTAATGGTTTATGTTTAATTGTGGGTTCTTTATTCTCTCTTTTTTTCTGGATAATTTTTTTTTCTTTTTGATTTGAATGGGTTCTTTCTTTCTTTTCTTCTTTCTTTTCTTCTTTCCTTTTTCTTTTTTTTTGCTGAATATTTTCTCTCCTTTTTGGTTTACTTTTTTTTCTTTTCTTTTCGTTCTTTTCTTTTCTTTTTCTTTCTTCTTTCTAGAAATTGTTTTCTTTTATATTTCTTTTATTTCTTCTTTCTTTCTTTCCTTCTTTCTATTCTTTTTTTTTTTTTTTTTTTTTTTCTTTCTTTATGTTGATATTTTCCTTTCTTTTCTTTCGCTTTGTTGTTTTCCTTCCTAATATTTCTTCTTGCTTGTCTTCTTCTTGAAAAAAAAAAATTTTGTTGATTTGCTCCTCTTTCTTTTCTTTCTTTTTTTTTTCTGACTTTCTTGTTTCTTGCTGATAATATAATTATTTTCTCTTTCTTTTGGTTTATGTTTTTTCCTTTTTCCTTTTTCATATTTTTTTTCTCTGTTTGATATTTTCCTTCTTTCTTTCTTTTTATCTTCTTTTCTATTTTTTTCTTTCTTCTTCTTTCTTTCTTTCTCTTCCTATTGTTTTCTTTCTCGCTCTTTTTTTACGCACCATTCCTTCTTATCTTTTTCATGGTTTTTGTTCTTATTTTTTCTTTTTCTTTCTTCATTTCTTTTCTTTGCTTTTCTTTCTTTTTCTTTTTTGTTCTTTTTTGTTTAATCTAGCAACAAGTTTTTTAAAAAAGTACAACCCTCAGGCGATGTTAAAATGATTTTTGAAGATATTGCCTGAGGAATGAGGAGCTGAAAATTTAATGTCATAGAGTGATGTCCATAATTATTAAATTCGCTCAAATTAAGAGTAAAAAGAAAAGAGAAAGAAAGAAAAAAGAAAGACAATTTGAAATGGAAACAGTTCGATAACTTTAATATTATATCTAGATAAAACAATCCTAATATATAAATATAAACGCCGGCATCTATTTAATCTGAAACAATGGGAATGTCTACGTTGCATGCTCACATTTTGAGGATATTAATATAGGTTGTTTTATTCTAATATAATTTTTTAATAGTTATTCGGAACTTTTCCATTTCAAATTGTTGTCTTTCTTATTTTTTTTTTTCTTTCTTCTTTTTTCTTTTACCCCTTTTAATAAATTTGACCGATTTATATTTGGTACCATTATGACATTGAAAATTTTCAGCTCCATCTCTTCAGGCAATATCTTCGAAAATCTTTTTTACATCGCCTGAGAGAGTGTTCTTTTTATTTTGCTAGTATGTATATTAAACAAAAAAGAAAAACCAAAAAAGAAAAAGAAAGAGAAACAAAAAAGAAATGCGAGAAAGAAAAAGAAAAATATTATGAAAGAAACCATTCGAAAGAAAGAAAGGAAAAAGATAGAAAAATCTGGAAAGGAAAACCCAATTAGAAGGAAGAAGAGAAAAAAAGAAGAAAGAAGCAAAAGAAGAAAAAAGAAAACAAGGAAGAAAAGAGAAGAAAGAAAAGAAAAAACTATCAAAGGAGAGAGGAGGGAAAAATAAGAGAAAGGAGGAAAAACAAAAAAACATAAACCCAAAAGAAGAAAAGGAAAAGAGAAAATATTCATGGCAAAGAAACAAAAGGAAAGTCAGAAAGAAAGAGAAAGAAAGGAAGGAAAATATCAAACATAATTTTCAAAGAAAGAAGACCCGAAAAAAGAAGAGATAATATTAGGAAAGGAGGAAAAAAAAAAAACAACACCAAAAGAAAGAAAAAAAGAAAAGAAGAGAGGGAAAGAGAAAGGGAAATTATCAAATATCACAATTAAAAAATAATAAAAATAAAAGAAAAAAAAAAAAAATAAAAAAAAAAAAAAAAAGAAAAAAAAAAAAAAAAAGAAAAAGGAGAAAAGGAAAAAGAGAAAAAGAAAGGAAAAAGAGAAAAAAAGAAAAATAATATATGAAAAGGAAAAATAAGAAAATTATATTTAAGGAAGGGGGGAGGAAAACAATAGAAAAGAAGAAGATAAGGAAGGAAAAGAAAGAACGAAAGAAGAAAAAAAAAAAGGGAGAGTAAACGCAAAAAAGATGAGATGAGAGAAAATATATTCACACAAGAGAAAGAAGAAAGAAAGAAAGAAAAAAGAAAAAAGAAAGAAGAAGAAAAGAAAGACCCATTAACAAAAAGAAAAAGAGAATTTATCCAGAAAAAAAGAGAGAAAATAAAGAAAAACCCCAATAAAACCAAAAACAAGAGAAGGAAAATATTCAGAAAAGAAATGAAAGAAAGACTAAGAAGGAAAGAAAGAAGGAAGGAGAAAAAAAAAGAGAAAGAGAAAAAGGAGAGGAAAAGAAGAAAGAAAAGAAAAAGAAAAGAAAAAGAGGAAAAGGAGAAAGGAAGAAAGAAAGAAGGTAAGAAGAAAAAAAATTAGAAATATTAAGAGAAAACAAAGAGAGAAAAAACAATTAATTTAGATAGGAAAGAGAGAGAAAGAAAGGAATAAAGAAAAAAAAAAAAAAAGAAAAAAAAAAAAGAAAGGAAGAAGTAAACAAAAAAAAGAGAGTAAGGACAAAAAACGAAAGAAAGGAAAAGGAGAAGAAGGAGAAGAAAAAGAGAAAAAAAACCATTTACCAAAAAAAGAAAGAGGAGAGCGTGAAAATATTCAGCAAAGGAAGAAGAAAAGAAGAAAGAGATAGAAAAAAAAAAAAGAAAGGTAAGAGAGAAAAAAGAAGAAAGAAGAAGAAGAAAGAGAAAAAGAAAAGAAGAACAGGAAGAAGACAAGAAAGAAGAAGAAGAAGAGAAAAAGGGAAAAAACGAAATAAAGGAAAAGAGAAAAAAAAGAAGAGGGGGATAAAAAGAAAGGAGAGAAAAAGAAAAAAAGGGGGAGAGGAAAAAGAAAAAAGAAAAAAGAAGGCGAAAAAGAACATGAGAAAAAAGAAAAAGAAAAAAAGACACAAAAAAAAGGACGAAAAAAAGAAGAGGAGAAAAGGAAGGAAAAGAAAAAAAAAAAAGAAAGGAAAGAAAATAAAAAGGGGAAAAGAAGGGAGGGAGAAAGATAAAAGGAAAGGAAAAAGGGAGAAAAAAGACAAAGAGAATAAAAAGAAAAGAGAAGGAGGGGAGGAAAAAAGAAAAGAAAAAAAAGAAAAAGCAGAACGGAGACAAAGAAAGAACAAGAAAAAAAAAAAGAAAGAAAGAACATTTGAACCAAAAAAAAAAAAAGAGAGGAGAAATATTCAGAAGAAAGAAAAAGAAAAGAAAGAAAGATAAGAAACGAAAAAACCCATTAAACCAAAAAAACAAAAAGGGGAAAAAAAACAATTATATTCAGAAAATAAGAAGAAGAAAGCAAAGAAAGAAGAAAAGAGAAGGAATAATAAGATAAAGAAAAGAAAGAAAGGGAAGAAAAAGAAAGAAAAGAAAAAAGAAAAAAAAAAAGAATTATATAAACCCAAAAAAGACAAGAGGAAAATATTCAGCAAGAAAGAAAAGAAAAGAAAGAAAGAAAAGAAAAACGGAGAAAAAAAAGAAGAAGAAAAGAAAAGGAGAAGAAAAAAAAAAAAGAATTAAATAAATAATTTATCTTAATATTTTAAAATTAATTAATAATAATAAATATAAATTTAACCAAAAGAGGAGAGAGAAGGAAGCAGGGGAAGGGAAAAAATATTCAGGCAAGGAAAGAAAGAAGAAACTAAGAAGAAGAAAAGATAAAAAAGAATAAACCAAACAAGGGAAGAGCGAAGGAAAATATTCAGCAAGGAAAGAAAGAAAAGAAAGAAAGAGGAACAGCAGAAAGTAAGATAAAAAAGAAATTATTTTTCAAACCAAAAAAAAGAAAAGAAGTGAAAATAAAAATTTCAAGCAAGGGAAAGAGGAAAGAAAGAAAGAAAGAAAAGAAAAGAAGAAAGAAAGAAAGAAAAAAAGAAATTATTAAACAAAAAGAAAAGAGAAAATATTACAGGCAAGAAAGGAAAGAAAGAAAGACAGAAAGTAAAAGAAAAGAAACAAGAAAAGACAGAGAAAAAAGATAAATTAACAAAAGAAAGATAAAGAGGAACTATTCAGCAAGAAAGAGAAAGAAGAAAGAAAGAAAGAACAAATTTTTAAACCACAAAAAAGAGAAAAGAGGAAATTATTCAGCAGCAAAGGAAGAAGAGAAAAAGAAAAGATAAAAACAAAGAAATTAAAACCAAAAAAGGGAAAGAGGAAAATATTCAGAGAAAAGGAAAAAGACGAAAGAAAGAAGAAAAAAAGAAAGAAAGAAAGAAAGAAAGAAACATTAAATTTTAAACCCAAAAGAGAAAAGAGAAATATTCAGAAAGAAAGAAGAAAGGGAAAAAGAAAGAAGAAAGAAAAGAAAAAAACATAAACCAAAAAAAGAAAGAAGAATATCAGAAGAAAGAAAGAAAGAAGAAAGTAAGGAAGAAGAAAGAAAGAAAAGAAAGGAAGAAAACCATTTAAACCAAAAAAGAGAAAAAAATATTCAGAAAGAAAAGAAAGAAAAGAAAAGAAGAAAGAAAAAAAAAAACAATAATTTAAACCTAAACGAAAGAGAAAAAAATATTCAGAAAGAAAGAAAGAAAGTCAGAAAAGAAAGAAAAGAAAGAAAGAAAGAAAGAAAGAAAGAAAGACATAAAAACCCAAAAAAAAAAGAAGAGAAATTATCCAGAGAGGAAAGAAAGAAAGAAAGAAAGAAAACCTATTAAACAAAAACAAAAGAGAAATATTCAAAAGAAAGAAAGAAAGAAAGAAAATAAAGAAAGAAACCATTGAACCAAAAAGAAAGAGAAAATATTCAGCAAGAAAGAAAGAAAGAAAGAAAGAAAAAGAGAAAGAACGAAAGAAAAAAAAACATTAAACCAAAACGAATGAGAAAATATTCAGAAAGAAAGAAACAAAGTCAGAAGAAAGAAAGAAAGAAAAAAAAAAAAAGAAAGAAAAGAAAAAAAAAAACCATTAAACCAAAAAAGAAAGAGAAAATATTCTTATTCAGAAAAAGAAAGAAAGAAAGAAAGAATTAAAAGATGGAGAGAGAACCAAAGTTTTCATCATCTTTTTTTTACGCAAACAATTATTTACCTTCGTCAATGTATCGCAACAACATCTCCTCATAAGTAGTTTTAACTATTTCTCTCAGGGTTGCTGAAGGCTTGATTAGAAATATATATCTACAGAATGGGAAAACTTGTCGTAATGAAAGGAGAAAAAAACTGTTTTCCTCCATCCCTCGGGGCCGCAGATGAAGATGAATTCAGTCCCAAATGTAAAGCGAAGGAATTTTACCCAAAAAAATATAATCCAACTCTACAAGTAACCGCAATAAAAAAAATTGATTATTATTAAATTTCATTTTGCGAGAAAAAAAAGCCGTAAGGTTTCATTTATTTCACCTTGTTCATAATAAATTGCCTTACAGGTGCACGTTGCACACACATACAAAGATACACACACGAGCATATATATATATATATATATTATATATATATATATATATTCTATTAACCTTCCATTAATTCTTCATTTCTATCCTGGTAAATCTCGATACTTTTTTGACACACCATATATATATATATATATATATACTTATATATATATAATATATATATATATATATATGAGTATCAAAAGATGGAATGAAAACATCACACAACTGGTGTTAAAGAAGAAAACAATTTATAATATATTCATAGCTGATACTGATCAATATTTCGATTTTACAAAAATCATCATCAGAGCTCATTCACTCCGTAGTTGTTTGGGTCGGAGAAGAATGTCAAATCAGTTCACAAAACAAAAAACCTTATTACTTATTTCTTTTTTTTTGCAAGTAATAAGGTTTTTTGTCACATTACCCAAAATCGTCATAATATTAGAATAAATACACTCAAAATTTGAACATTGCAACATTAGACAGTCCTCATTGTTTTTTTTAAAACAAGTTTTAATAAATACATGACTGGTTATTATATATCTATATATAGTTTTTTTATTTTAATACATATTTAAAGTTTACATTTCAAATTGTTTTATTTTTTAATCCTTTAATGAATTTGTGATCTTACTTACTTAGAGTACAAACTCGCTGACATTGAATTTTTTTTAACTCCCACCCCTCAGGCAATAGTTCAAAAATCTATTTTTACATCGGTACGGTTAATTCGACGAGAGAGGACACTCTTTTTTGTGTTAGACCACGCTGCAATTGTCTGGGTGCTTATCAGTTTGAAGTATGGAACTGGAAATGTTAGGGATGTCTTGAGATCCAATGAAACCTTCCAGTCACCAACTCATTCAGCAGTTTCATGTTTGGATTTTTTTGT
>CM042175.1:1812949-1817949 GCA_023376005.1 Doryteuthis pealeii
TGTCTTTGAAGAAACCACATAATTATATGCAAATTATTTGTATTAGATTGGAATACTTGAAACCATACAACCGTATGTCATTTTCTATTAAATTGGAACACTTGAGACCATACAACTGTATGCAAATTATTAAATGGGAATACTTGAAACCATACAACTGTATGCAAATTATTAGATGAGAATACTTGAACCCATACAACCGTATGCAATTTTTTTATTGAATTGGAATACTTGAAACCATACAACCGTATGTAATTTTTCTATTAAATTGGAAACACTTGAGACCATACAACTGTATGCAAATTATTAAATGGGAATACTTAAAACCATACAACTGTATGCAATTTTTTTATTGAATTGGAACACTTGAGACCATACAACTGTATGCAAATTATTAGATGGGAATAATTGAAACCATACAACCGTATACAATATTTCTATTAAATTGGAACACTTGAGACCATACAACTGTATGCAAATTATTAGATGGGAATACGTGAAACCATACAACCGTATACAATATTTCTATTAAATGGGAACACTTGAGACCATACATTTCCCCGTTAAATGGAAGACTTGAGACCATACAACTGTATGGAAATTGTATGCTTTAGATTGAAATACTTAAACCATACATCTGTATGCAATTTTTGCACAAAAAGCAAGTTCCGGTGATATTTCATGTGTATATATATTTACTATGTTAATAATTGTTGTATTTTCGTAGTTTAATCCCGACATACATACATACATACATACATACACACCAACTGTCCTTTATATATACTAGAAGTGGCTACCCAGCATCGCCTGCGTAGAGGGGGGGGGGACCTAATATAATGTTTAGCAAGCTAGTCTCGCAGATCCATTATTATTACTAGCAAGAAAATGTACCATCCGGGCACAAGTATTTAAGTTTTAATATGATTAAAAATTATACTGAATTAGAAAGACTAATGAAATTAAATACGAGCACAAAAAAGATTACTTATTTTTACTTTATTCTAACTAATTTCAATATAAAAAATTGCTTTTAATACGTTTGAGAATAAAACAATAATATTAGAAATCACTAACACCAAGTAATTATCTATTAAACCCGGTTTTGTTAAAACCGGTATGCAAATTATTCACCCCATATAAACATTTATTTCTTGATTATATATATAACACACATCGCAGGATTCTTCCGGTCAGCGCCGGAGTCCAGTGAGCTTCGGTCGCTGAACCTACAGAGTAAATTAACATCGTTGATCCCAGGGGGCCATCCCCCCAGGCAACACCTGCCCCATCGATTTAAAGGGGCAGAGCTGGGTTTATTTCCCGGTGCCTGAGGCGCCCCTCTTGAGGGGGAATGCCGACGGGATCTACGCATTTTTCCACCTGTCAACCCCTGAGCTTCGGTTCGTGGGTGATCCCACATTAAAAGACCTTGTGTCATACCCGCATACGTTGGATGCGAGGTAAATAACTTAATACCATGTGCTGTTTTGAACCAAATCTATCTCAGCTAGATATTAATAGAGACATTGTTAATAGGTAAGATGCAAATCAAGATTAAACAATGATTATTTAATAACCACTGAGAATATAACGAAAATAAGTAAGGGAATTCTGACGTTGGTGGTAACGTAGTTAAGGTTACAGACACACAATCTCCATTATAATAAGATGTATATTTTAATTTTTGGATAAATTTGTGAATATAAATTAAATCTTCGTAATTTTTAAACGAAAAACAAAATTTAAAAAAAAAATTAAACGCAAAAAAGTAAATCCTGATTATCTGGTATTTTTCATCCGCCGACTTCTTATTTCACACGTTTTCAGCATAAATTAATCCAACAAGGTTTGACATGCCTTAAAACCGAACCAACCAACCAACCAACCAACCAACCAACCAAAACTATCTTATCTACGTTCTGATTCGTAAAACAGTGCTATGTTTTTTGTTTTTTTGTTTATAAAATATGTATATACTAACACCAGTGTTCCTTAATTGTACGACCATAATCATCTTCCAACACCCTCTGGTTAAAAATGGGACTGTCCAATCTATATATCAACACTCGTTCAACAATTATCATCTTGCAACACTCTCTGGTTAAAAATGAGACCGTCCAAATTGTCCAAGATGAAACTCAAAAAGTAAATCCTTATTATCTGGTATTGTTTATCCGCCGACTTCTTATTTCACACGTTTTCTGCATAAAATAATCCAACAAAGTTTGACATGCCGTAAAATCCAACCAGCCAACCAAAACTATCTTAGATACGTGCGAATTCGTAAAACGTTTCTACTTTTCTCTATTCCCAGACACAGACGACCTCTTAAGATGAATAAAAATTAAATTTACCAGATAAAAAGAGAAAAATAAAACAGAAGTACTCCGAAATTATTATTCTTTCGACCGAGAACCCAGGTGTATTGATTTTGTTTACTTCTGATGTTTACATTTGCTGGATTAAGTAGAATTTCAATGCTATTTCTATGTATATCTTAATTTTTTTTTTAAAATATCTTCGAATATTGATCAAATCTTCAAAATTTTTGCACAAAAAGCAAGTACCGGTGATATTTCATGTGTATATATATTTACTATGTTAATAATTGTTGTATCTTCGTAGTTCCCGACATACATACATACATACATACATACATATACACCAACTGCCCTTTATATATACTAGAAGTGGCTACCCAGCATCGCCTGCGTAGAGGTGTAAGGTTTAGCAAGTTAGTCTCGCAGATCCATTATTATTATTATGTATATTTTAATTTTGGGATAAATTTGTGAATATGAATTAAATCTTCGTAATTTTTACACAAAAAACAAAGAAAATTAAAATTAAACGCAAAAAAGAAAATCCTGATTATCTGGTGTTTTTTATCCGCCGACTTCTTATTTCACACGTCTTCTGTATAAAATAATCCAACAAGGTTTGACATGCCGTAAAATCCAACCAGCCAACCAAAACTATCTTAACTACGTACTGATTCTTAAAACAGCGCTACGTTTCTCTTTTCCCTGACGCAGACGACCTCGTAACATGAATAAAAAATTAAATTTACCAGATGAAAAGAGAAAAATAAAACAGAAGTACTCCGAAATTATTATTCTTTTTATCGAGAAACCTTATTTTAAAAAGACGCTAGATAATGAGATTAAATTCAATTTTTGAAGACGCCATTATATTTTTTTAAATAATTATATTCAAACAAATATTTGATATTTTCGTTTGAACAAAAAGGATTTTTTTCCGAAGGAAGATGCACATTAAATTGGCGAATACTTATAAATTCTAGAAAAAGTTTTCAAACGAAAACTCTATCATTTCGTTTTAAGAACGTAAAGAAGAAATTCTATTTTGAATAATAAAGATGTCTTGACTATATCAATCCTCCTGTACCATGTTCAGTGAGAAATAAAAACAAATATACTTTTTCTCTGAATTTTTGAGATTATGTTTGATAATTAGTATTATTTGGATTATTCGGACTATTGTCCTCATCTTTATTGTTATCTACACTATTTCTCTGAATTTTTTAGATGAGGCTTGATGATTAGTATTATCTGCATTATTCGGACTATTGTCCTCATCTTTCTTGTTATCTACACAATTTCTCTGAATTTTTGAGATGAGGCTTGATAATTAGTATTATTTGAATTATTCGGACTATTGTCCTCATCTTCATAGTTATCTACACTATTTCTCTGAATTTTTGAGATGAGGATGATTTGCATTATTTGGATTATTCAGGCTATTCTCCTCATTTTTATTGTTATCTACATAATTTCTCTGAATTTTTGGGATGAGGCTTGATGATTTGCATTATTTGGATTATTCGGACTATTGACCTCATCTGCACCGACCGATGTGCCCTCCTGCCTTCTTCTTCTAATTCGATACATATCCTGGTGGATAAAGGAGTTATGTTAAGACAGTTCTAAGTGACAGTTATCTCTAGACTGCATGTTCAATCCTGCTCAGGGGCAGCAGTAATATAGAATAATAATTAACATGGCTTAACACCTGTACCCCAGCTATGGTTAGCGGAATGAGAACAGGATATCCCCGTGGATTGAATAAAAGGTTAGGTTTAAAGTTCCGTGATGGCAACCGATTAAAATAAGAAGGTTCAAGAAGATTCCCGAGTCCGACAAGAAATACATAAAGAAGGCCGGAGGGCACATCGGCCGAAACGTTTTACAGATAACAATGAAGATGTATTCAAGGGATCAAAATATGAACAAAACGACGGGTAACAAATGTAGAAAAATGTATTAACAAAAGAGTAGACAATTACAGTACAGAGAAGTGGGAATTACGTCCGACAAATAGAGTTATGAGCTGACTCGCATTGGCTTCCTCTCAAGCCATAATTGTCCCTGTTACTTATAGTAACCGTCGGTGCATTCCATTAGTCTATAGAGTATATCACCTATAACAGGTGGTAAGGCGAAGTAGGTCATCATTCTTTAGTTAGCAGAAAATTTAGGTTGTTTTATTTTCAATTGTTTATCTAACGGTCATATAAATAAAAATACATTGTTGTTATTGGCATTCTTCAATCTGCCAAAGACGATGGCATAGTGCCCCCCAATTTTTTTAACTGCATCTGTGTGAGTAGCTGAGCAGACCAATTTTTCAATGACAATCTCTGGTGCAGTGACTTCAAACAAACAGTGATGCTTGCTGAAGTTGCTGTTGTTTCTCCTTCCTTTTTGGCTCTCTTTACTGCGGTGGCTTCTTTCCTCTCTTTTTCACTCCTTTTCGTTCCTTGTTTGACGAGGAGTCGCCAGGTCGCACGGTCTTTTGCACAAGCCTCCCATGTGTTGGTGTTAATGTGGCATGTCTTCATGTCCTTCTTGCAGACATTGTATTTAAATAGTGCATCTGATATACAATTATGGTATTTAAATACTGCATCTGATATAATATTATGGTATATGAATACTGCATTTGATATACAATTATGGTATTTAAATACTGCATCT
>CM042175.1:1822949-1837949 GCA_023376005.1 Doryteuthis pealeii
GCCGGGTTAGTTCAGTCGGTAGAGCGTTCGGCCAGAAACCACAAGGTTCCTAGTTCGATACCGGCCCTCGCCAACTCAGCGGATGAGTAGCACAAGGATCTATGCGCTAAGGTAAGGAGCTGATGGTAGGCGTGGCGCTCCACAAAACCAAAAATAATCTCCGTGGTCTAGCTCTAGTGAAAACGCTAGCCGAACGCTCTACCGACTGAGCTAACCCGGCCCAAACCTTTATTTCTCGGTGATACAAAAGACACACTAGAGGATTTTAAACGCACTAATAACATGGATTGTTTTGAGGCAAATCTAATTCAGATTTTCGTAAAGATATCGTTAATAAATAAGATTTATTGTATGTATTAATGATTTTGACCATAGATTAAATACTCGATAAACTTACGCAGTTCCTGGGGGTATTGAGACGTAAGCAATGACGTAGTTTCGGTTACAGACATACACGGAATCTCTATTTTAATAAGGTATTTATGTACATGTTAATACAGATAGCAAAGGCATGGTCGGCCAGAAATAGATTATTAGTCATATGGAGGTCCGATCTCCCTGACATGCTGAAGCGACAGTTCTTCCAGGCTGTGGCTGTGTCGGTGCTGCTATATGGCTGCACCACCTGGACCCTAACGAAGCGTCTTGAGAATAAGCTAGATGGGAGCTGCACAAGAATGCTGCGTGCAGTCTTGAACAAGTCGTGGAAACAGCACTCCACAAGGAAGCAGCTGTACGGTCACTTGCCCCCCATCTCACAAACCATCCGAGTGAGACAGACTAGGCATGCAGGACACTGCTGGAGAAGCAAGGATGAACTCATAAGCGACGTTCTCCTGTGGAAGCCAACACATGGACATGCAAGTGTGGGGCGCCCAGCAAGGACTTACATTGACCAGCTATGCGAAGATGCTGGCTGCAGAGGAGCTCCCAGGCGCAATGAATGATAGGGAAGGCTGGCGATAGATTGTCATGGATACCCGTGCTGCATGTGCGACATGATGATGATGATGATGTACATGTATATCTACCGCCTTCCGATCATTTGGATGTAAAACTTCCCAGTTTCTTTCCAACTTAATTTATCTTTAAGTTATGCAAGAAAGTAAGTTTAAGATTAAATATGAGGTCACACCACCCCTCATATTATATACGCAGGGGTATAAAACAATAACAGCCATCAAGAGCTGCTCAGATTAATGAAGATAAGTAAATGGACAGACTCCTCTGTAATAAATCTTATTATAATAGAGATTGTGTGTTTGTCTGTCTGTAACCGAAACTATATTACTATACAAGTCACAATTCCCTTTGTTATTTACATCACATTCTCCATGATTTTATTTCTATTTAAACCTCAATTATTAATAAAAATTGTTTTTCATCATTAAGACTATTGACCATATCTACATACTAACAACATGCAGTTGTATTTATATATACAACAAAATAGAGGTTTACAGTGTGAATGGGAAGGCTAATTTGCATATTGATATTAAAAATTTGATTTTAATAAATATATACTTAGTATTATTGATTTCTAATTGTTTGGTTTTACCTCATTGAATATGAGCAAAAATCTCGGGGATAAATCTTAAAAGAAATCCATCAACAAGAAGAAATAACTGTAATATTATTCTTTACTTCCTATTTTAACTAAATAGTTAAATTAGGAAAATTTACCAATGAAAGACGGGAGTAATGGAAAATGATGGAAGAGTTAGTTTCAAAGTTGTTCTATTTTTCAATCATACCCCTCTGTTACTAATCTTTTTATCTGCATTCTTATTCAGTTTCATTAGCCTTTCTAATCTAATATGATACATTATTATATTAAAACTTAAATACTTGCACCCGTTAAAGAGTCCAGTCAGCACGTTGTCGCTCAGCAATGTGGTCCAGAATTGTGATTTTGAATTGTTAGGCTTTAAACCCTGTCTTGAACACTTAACTCGCTTTTTTAAGTATATACAATCCTCTCTCTCTCTCTCTCTCTCTCTCTCTCTCTCTCTCACACACACACACACACACACATACACATACAGAATTTAAGAACAATTATCATTTAAGATGTTTCAGAAAAGATCACGTTCAAATGATCTCAAATGTATGCGTAGAAACAACTCAACCTTTTTTGTTTAATGTTTAAATGCCGGTTTATATCAATATCTATACTTACCTCTATAAGTAATGCAATCATACTCGATTATTATTATCATTATTATTATTATAGAGTTCTTCACACCAGCGTTAGCTGATGGTATTTCACTGGAGGCTGAGTGACAACAAGTCTACTCAGGTCTCCAGGACTCTTCTGAGTATTGGAGCAGATTGCAGCAATGCAGTATTCTGGATGTCTTTTTTTTAAAAGTTTATTGGGACCGTTCCAAGTACACCAAATACTCATTGTGTTTCTTCCTATTATTTCTCTGTTAACTTGGATACTTGAGTTACAAAAGGTTAATTATGATATTTTATTATATAACAGGATCTGAAATTTGAACCTCAAGTTTAAAAGTTCACCTACTGAGCTACCACTTATTCAATGGATTAGAAACGGAGGATCAATGAATACAAGAACCACTACAAAAAAGGGTATAAAGATAGAATTCAAGTGATAAAGAGACGAAATGATAAATGGAAAAAAAAAGACTAAAATGGGATGAACACAACAATTTAAAAACTAGAAGAAAGAAACAAACAAACTGATATATCCGGGTTAAGGGATATATTATGAAGTTGGTAGTAAGGTATATTATCACAGTAGTAGCTGGTGCGTCGAGTAGCAGTAATAGCATACGTCTTCCGAGCAGTTGTGGTGGTAGTCTGGCTAGTAGGCTTAGGCGCTTGTACCACCACAGTGTCGAATATTTATAGAGGATACTATCCAATTAGATTATAGTGAGGGGGTATTTACATATTCATTATATCACAAACAAACAAACAAACAATAAAAAGAAAGAAAGAAAGAAAGAAATAGAAATGCATGAATGAAAAAAGAGGAAAAAGAAAGAAAGAAAGAAAAAAAGAAAGAAAGAAGAAAGAAAAAGAAAACATCTGAAAAGCTATTTTTCTTTCTTTCTTTCTTTCTTTCTTTCTTCCTTTACTTCCTTTCTTTCTCTCTGTTTCAAGCTTATTTTTTCTTTTCTTCTTCCACTGTTTTCTTTCTTTCTTTCTTTTTTCTTTTTTTTATACACTGCTGATGAGACCTCATAAGGTTGAAACAACTGTACGGTGTTCCATACGTTGCACGTGTTATTCGCCGATTTGCTTGTCATGATTATTTTTCAATAATTATCGAATTTTATACGATATACGCATTGTATGCATTATATATATATATATATATATATATGTGTGTGTGTGTGTGTGTGTGTGTGTGTACTTTTTTCTTTGTTTTGGTGCCAAGTTTCTAAGTACAAGGTGATTCTAGGCTGGTCCTATTCCCTACCAGTAGTTTGTTGCAGAGTTCAGGTTCCGTATGAGAGCTCAATGTTTAGTTATTATAAACAGAGCAAATTATTTGTGAATAAAAAGGCCTTAAATACCATGGGTATCGTGATTATGGACCGTTTCACTCGTGAGTATCTGGGGCCCACAGAGCTTCTTCCACGTATATATTTTATTTAGACATACTCACGAGTGGAAATGGTCCATAACCACGATACCTATGGAATTTAAGGCCTTTTTACTCACAAATATATATATATTACACCTTTTCAACATCTCCTAGACTGATCTAATCCGGCCCTGTTCCCCCCCCCCAAACGTAATCCAAACGACTATCGATCATTACTGCGCATGCCCAGCTATCTGGACTTCCGCTCAGGATTTTTATCATTAAACATTAATTAATTATTCATTGTTGAAAACAGACAGTTTTTTTTAATAAAGACATTCAATTTCCTAAACGGCTGGAGAATTCTACATTTTTTAAAAATCCGATTTTTTCCCAATTAACTTGAACTGGTTTGGTTTGGTTTGGTTTGGTTTGGTTTGTTTTACGGCATATCAACATCAGTGACTCATTTAATGCCGACAATGTTTTGAAACATCAATTCTTAATGGTTACACAACTTATTTTTATAAACTCAGGTTTTTCTATTTAAAACATAGATGGGACCCTAACAGGTACTACCACTCCGGGTCAGAGTGGACCAGGGAGCAATGGTGATGAAGGGGTGCTTCCCATTCCCCGAACATCTAGAACTGGAACCTCACCATCAGATAGAGTTTAACGTCATTCCCAGGACATGTAGACCCTCAGAAACCACCTTCTTGCACCCATATGATAAAAATGGGGTTGGGGCTTGCCATAAAGGCAATAGGGTCGGGGCAATCGTATAGGTGCTATGGTTTGACATGACCAGCCGATTGATCGGCGGGAGCCTCTCCGACCGCCCGTCTAGCCTAAGTAAAGACCAAAGTGGAGTGTTGCATATCATGGACTGCTCAGTCACCAGGATTCTGTCTTTAAGCATCACGGGTCGCAACCTACTCTCAACAGGTGGCCACATTGCGGGGGGGGTCTAACCCCTTTGCAGAGGTGCAGTCGTTGTATTCTAACGATTAGAAAAAAATTATTGATTCTGATCCCTATTAGCTGTTGCTAAAGCACGTTGCTAGGGACGCTGTTTACGCTTGCTAGAGACGCTATTGTTAATCAGGAATGTGGCTATTTGCTGTTTTTGAAGGAGGTTGCTAAGGACGCTCTTTACGGTTGCTAGGGGCGCTATTTTTGCTCAGAAAGGTGGAAAGGGACGTTTTTGAAGCTAAGGATAATATTTGAGATTGACTTTGTTGCTTTTTGCAGTTTTTGATGGCGGTTGCTAAGGACGCTTTTTCCGGTTGCTAGGGGCGCCATTGTTGCTCAAAAATACGGCAAGGGACGTTTTTGAAGCTAAGGGTTATATTTGAGATTGATTTTGTTGCTTTTTGCAATTTTTGACGTCGGTTGCTAAGGACGCTTTTTCCGGTTGCTAGGGTTCTATTGTTGCTAAAAAAATGCGGCAAGGGACGTTTTTGAAGCTAAGGGTTATATTTGAGATTGATTTTGTTGCTTTTTGCAGTTTTTGATGGCGGTTGCTAAGGACGCTTTTTCCGGTTGCTAGGGGTTCTATTGTTGCTCAGAAATGTGGCAAGGGACATTTTTGAAGCTAAGGGTTATATTTGAGATTGATTTTGTTGCTTTTTGCAGTTTTTGATGGCGTTTCCGATAGGGCGGCTAGGATTTTTTTAAAAACATTAATCATTAATTAATTATGCCTTGTTGAAAACAGAGAGTATTTTAATAAAGACATTCGATTTTCTTGAACGACTGGAGAATTCTACATTTCAAAAAAATCCGATTCCTCTTCTCATTAGGCCGAGTCGATTATCAGTATTCGGCCGCCATGTTGGTTTTTCTTTTCCAAAGAGATTTCCATTAATTGAACAATGGAAAACCGGGAAGAAAATTTCCTCACTTTTTGTATTAGGATTTTAAAATATTATGATTTTATAGCATCGAATGATATGGAGGGAAGGGCTTATTGTCAGTCAATATCTGTCTCTCTCTGTCTCTTTTCTCTCTCTCTCTCTCTCTCTCTTTTTTTTTCTCTTTCTCTTTCTTTTTCTCTCTCTTTCTTTCTCTCTCTTTCACTTTCTCTTTCTCACTCTCTTTCACTTTCTCTTTCTCACTCTCTTTCTCTCTCTCTCTTTGTCTCTATCTATCTATATCTATCTTACTCTCTCTATCTATTTGTCTATCTGTCTCTGTCTGTCTGTCTATCTGTCACTCTCTCTCTCTCTCTCTCTCTCTCTCTGTTTCTCTCTCTCTCTCTTTTTTTCTCCTTTTCTCTCTCTTTCTTTCTTTCTCCTTTTCTCTCTCTTTCTTTCTTTCTTTCTCTCTCTTTCTCTTTCTCGCTTTCTCTTTTTCTCTTTCTCTTTTTCTCTTTTTCTCTTTCTCTTTCGCTCTCTTTCTTTCTCTCTTTCACTTTCTCTTTCTCACTCTCTATCTATCTATATATATATCTTTCTGTCTCTATCTATCTGTCTATCTGTCTTTCTGTCTCTGTCTCTGTCTCTGTCTGTCTGTCTATCTTTCTGTCTCTGTCTCTGTCTGTCTCTCTGTCTCTCTCTCACTCTTTCTGATTCTGTGTTTGTGCATGCCCGCCTCTCTTTCCCCTTCTCTCTCTCTCTCTCTCTCTCTCTCTCTCTCTCTATCTCTATCTATCTATCTATCTTACTTTCTCTCCCACTATCTATATTTCTATTTTTCTCTATCTATCTATATATCTATCTATATGTGTGTGTGTGTGGTGTGTGTGTGTGTGTGTGTGTGTGTGTGTGTGTATGTGTGTGTGTTTCTATGTGTTCCTGTGTGTATTTGTGTGTGTATATTCTTGATGTTCTGGTTGTTAAAAAATCCTCCTCGGACACAAAAAAACCAATCTCCTTGGTCTAGCGCTAGTGAAAAGGGGATAGACTCCCTAGCTGTATGGCTGATATCGACATTAGGCAACCCGACGACTTTACTTACTTGCAGAGGGGTTAAATTAATTTTAACTAATTTCTTTTAATTTTCAAATTAAAATTTTAATTAATTATTTTAATGACGTCATATTAGATTCTTCAACACTTTGTTTGCACAACAGTCAAAGTATTGAAAATGTTTTCCCAATTTGAACCGTTACGGAACTCGGATAAACACTTGTAACGGAAGAACGACAATTTACCCCAATAGATTACAGAAAAGGTCATACCTTCAAAAGTTTGGATTAAATAAAATGGAACTATGTACATTAACCTTGTCATATATAGATATCTTGGCATCTAATTAGTAATATAGTCTATTTCAGTATTTCCGTTTTTCTGTATATGTATATATATATATATATAAGATTTTTTGGATGTTTGTTTATTTTTTAGAAGCATTGTCGATAATATTTATATTTTGCTTGAAGGCAACTACAATGCAAATATCGCATAAATTCGATAATTATAGAAGATAATAATAATAATAATAATAATAATAATAATAATAATAATAATGATTATTATTATCTTCTATAATTATGGAATTTATGCGATATTCGCATTGTAGTTGCCTTCAAGCAAAATATAAATAAATAAATAAATAAAATAATATATATATATATATATATATATATATATATATATATATATAATTTAATATACCAAGCGTGTTGGTAAATCCTCGCGGTGAGAAAAAAAACCCAGCAAATAGTTTGATTGTAAAAATATACTACCAAACATCAACCGGGGAGAAATAAATTTTTGGAAAAAAGAAAAGACCAAGATAGTCGTACCAACAAAAAGTAATCTATTGGTACAGTATTTGGCCAAAAGAAAAAAACAATTTATATGTATATATATATATGTATATAAGATATATATATATATATTCATATAACCGCTAGGAGAATAAGCTAATAAGTAAAAAGTGCTCAATACCTAAGTAGAGCATATAATAAAGATAAATCTAATGAGTCAGACGAACCTACTATTAGTTTCGCTTAATGCTCTTCAGAGCTAAGATCTGACTACATCTTTATATATATATATATATATATATATATATATATATATATATATATATATATATATATATATATATTTGTGTGCTCGTGTGGGTGGGGTAGAAAAAGTTTTTCTCTCTAATACGGTTTTAGTGTTCAAGGTACACCTTCCTCAGGGGGCAATAACGGTTATTGCCACAAAATACACGCTGTAATCAATCAATATCTTGATTAATTCAGTGGATTTAACCCTGAAGATCCTTATGGTGAAACTCGAGTAGGTTATTCCTGTGTATACCATTATAATATATATATATATATATATATATATATATATTGATCTGTTGATTCCTATATTAGCCTGCTTATATCTTACTAGCAAGGTAGCTCTCTCAGTAGGTCAGTATTTGTAGCTCTCAGTAAGTCAATGTATCTATCAATTAAAATCTTTTTAGTGTTTTAATAATAATAACCGTCTATCCATATCTATCTATCTATCACGATGACCATATATTTCTCTACAATCAGATATTATATATAATGGATTTAATATCCCGTAACTAAAGTTTCATGCTTACTTGCAATCATCAGACGGTCAAAATGTTCAGATTAAAAAAACGGAGGCTTGTTTAAAATCTTAACATTTTGACCGTCTGATGATTGCAAGTAAACATGAAACTTTAGTTGCGGGATATTAAATCCATAATATATGATGTTTCATTATATATACTAGCAAATATATGCACCCTTATATATGCAAGTATTTAGGTTTTGATGCTATAAAATATTGTATCAAATTATAAACTATTTAGAAAATGATAAACTGAGGGGGTATAATCGAAAAATAGAACAGCTTTAGATTTAACTCTTCTATCATTTTCTTTCACTCCCGTCTTTCATTTTTCCTAATTTATCTATTTAGTTAGATTATGAAGTATTCAATAAAATTACAGTTCTTTCGTCTTGTTTATGGATTTCTTTTAAGATTTATCCCCGAGATTTTTGCTCAGATTCGTTAAGAGAAAACCAAACAATTAGAAATCAATAATACTAAGCATATATTTGTTAAAATCAAATTTTAAATATCAATATGCAAATTAGCCTTCTCGTTCACACTGTAAACCGCTATTTTGTTGTATATATAAATACAATTACATGCTATTAGTAGGTAGATATGGTCAACAGTATTAATAAGGTATAACAATTTTATCAATAAGTGAGGTTTAAATAAAAAATAAATTCATGGTAAATGTGACGTCAATAACTAAGGGAATTATGACTTGAATAGTGATTTAGTTTCGGTTACAGACAGACAAACACACAATCTCCATTATAATAATATATATATATATATAAAATATATACACAAATACACACACATACACACACACACAACCTCGAGGTTTATTTCCGCTGTCGTTCATCGCAAAAGATTTATACACACACACACGCAACCACACACCTAAAAATTGCACAATGTTTCCTTTCGATACACACACTCACACCGTAATAAAAAAAAGAAAATTTGACGTCATATTTCAAACCGTCTCCCCTTTTTTCAAACCTCAAAATTTGTTTAAACAGACTGAATAACAAGGACTACCACTCGCTTTTCTCGTTATTCTGTGATAAAAAAATTCTTATTACCTTCCACATGCCAACAAATGCCCTGAAGATGATCTAATTAATAGATCGAAACACTGCAACGTCGGCCAATAAACTCAACACTTAACCCATTTAAACGTGTGTTTTTTCATTTTTCTTAATATACTACACACACACACACACACACACACACACACACACACACACACACACACACACACATATATATATATATATATATATATATATATATATATATATATGATTGAGTTTTTGACTTAATTGCAAATAAGTGCGGATAGTCTAACACAAGTCTGCATCACTATAAACAAAAACACTGTGTGGGTTGTTCATTGAATGAACCCTTATGCGTCGAAATCGACGGGAGAGCACACACACACACACACACACACACACACCACACACACATATATATATATATATATATATATATATATATTTGCGCGTGTGTGAGACAGAGACAGAAAGAGAAACATTTCACTAAATGTATTCTTCTGTCGACTTAACCAAAATAAAGGGAAAAAAAAGAAAAGGAAATCTGGAATAAAAAATCTTTTTAAAAAAAATTCCCATGTAATGACCAGATCCGAAGGGCAAATATGGTTGTAGAATCGGGCCCACCATTTTCGCAAATCCTGTCGCTCGAGAGATTTATCATTTCCTTCGAACCAGAGTATGAATTTCATGAATGTCAATTACCCAAGAACTCATTTCGTGAGTTTCTTTCTTTTTTTGGGTTTTTTTTTTTTTTTTGCTAACCCTAACCCTAGCCCTGTCGTGCACAGAAAGGAGTGTGTCGTATTAAATCAAAGCGCTTACCGGACTGACATGGAAGAAAAAAAAAAATATAAATAATATAAAATAATAAAAATGCGAGGAAATAATCTTTGCCTTCTCAGCTAAAAGAAGCACTGAATTCAACCACCGCCGCTGCTGTCGGTACCGCCTCCCCCGTCGCCAACTCCCGCCCGTGCTATCATCTCCCCTGTCCTGTGACTCTTTACACATATCGTATAGTTTGCTCCAACAAACAAGCCTAGCCAATCAAAAAACACGACACTAGATCACGTGTATTCCAATGGACAGATACTTGCTATTACACAAGTCCAGGGGTGGGGAGGAGTCTTCGTTGTGTAGTGGCTAACGTGATGGACTGCGACAACTTAGTAAGCGAGTTCGAATCAAACCCCGGTAATACGTTAACATTTTTCGTAATTTAATAACTTAATCAATTCAAATGATCTCAAATGTTAACAGCATGTGTAGAAATAACGCAGAATTGTATGTTTGATGTTTATGTTAATTGTATGGTTAATGTTTTGAATCATTGTCCAATGCATTTTTATAGTAAAAATCATTTCCAATGAATTTTTGTAGTAAAAATCCTTTCCAATGCATTTTTATAATAAAATCATTGTCCAATGCATTTTTATCGTAAAAATCATTGTCCAATGCATTTTTATAGTAAAAATCATTGTCCAAATCATTTTCATAGTAAAATCATAGTCCAATGCATTTTTATAGTAAAAAAATCAGTTCCAATGCATTTTTATAGTAAAAATAATTTCAAATGTATTTTTATAGTAATAATCATTTCCAATGCATTTTTATAGTAAAAATCATTTCCAATGCATTTTATAGTAAAAATCATTTCCAATGCATTTTTATAGTAAATATAATTTCCAATGCATTTTTATAGTAAAAATCATTTCCCATGCATTTTTATAGTGAAAATCATTTCCAATGCATTTTTATAGTAATAATCATTTCCAATGCATTTTTATAGTAAAAATCATTGTCCAATGCATTTTCATAGTAATAATCATTTCCAATGCATTTTCATATTAAAATCATTATCCAATGAATTTTCATAGTAAAAGTCATTGTCCAATACATTTTCATAGTAAAAATCATTTCTAAGGCATTTTTATAGTAAAAATCATTTCTAATGCATTTTTATAGTAAAAATCATTTCCAATGCATTTTTATAGTAAAAATCATTTCCAATGCATTTTTATAGTAAAATCATTTCCAATGCATTTTTATAGTAAAAATCATTTCCAATGCATTTTTATAGTAAAAATCATTTCCAATGCATTTTTATAGTAAAAATTATTTTCCAATGCATTTTTATAGTAAAATCATTGCCCAATTTGACAAGAAAAAAAAGATAAATAGATACATACATACATAGATATATTTTCACAGATAGATAGATAGATAGATAGATAAATAGATAGATAGATATATATTGTTCGCTCACCAGCAGGTTAGGCACTACGAACTTGACTGATAGATAGATAGATAGATAGATACATACATACATACATACATATGCTTGGATTTACATAGATATATAGATAGAAACATTGAGATAGATGGATAGATAGATATGAATGGATATACATAGATAGATAGACAGAAACATTGTGATAGATAGATAGATAGATAGATAGGAATGGATTTACATAGAAAGATAGATAGATAGAAAAATTGAGATAGATCGATAGATAGATAGTCTTTGACCCCCCCTCCCAACTATCAGTAAGTGTCTTCTTCATGAACTCTTTCTAACATAATATAATGTTCTGTACTAATATCCCCAAACCCATACGGGGAACCGGGAGCTACGTCTGACTCCACCAGAGTCCAGCCGAAAAAAGGGCCGATTTTCTTCTTCTTCCGTTTCTCATCCCGGTGTCACACCCGTTTCCGGTCAAAACCCGGAACTTCCGTTTTTATTCTTAAATCTCTTTCTGGGATCATTCTACGGTCATTACTGGCACCCCGTTGTGTGTTTACTCTTCCAAACTTTAACCTTTGTTTTTTAATTCTTTTTCATCTCTTTCTCCAGAAATCCAATTATCATTGAGGTGAGTTTTCAGTTCAGCAAACAAGAAAATATTACAGGGGGCTTAATCTGTTTAATTGGGTGTTCAGAGTGGACCTTTTCCGAACCATTATCAAGATATTGTAACCAGCGTACTGGTTAATGCTCTAAGGACAGGGATGAACCCTGCTACGTGTTAAATAGTGCCAATGCAGTTCTCCTACAAGGGTGGGTTTGGCATTTACAATGTTTGATATTTACTCGTAAGTTTGTTTGAATTTGTGTTTGGCTTGGGACTCTGTTGCTGATTTTTCAACACAGCTTGATTTTTCAGCAAAGCCATCATTGTAGAAAAAACCGTAGTGGTACTATTTAACCCATAGTTGGGTTACAAATAAGAGAAAATAAAACTAGTAAAAAAGTTCATAGCATATATGTGAAAACGTGTTTCTGTAACGTTTTGATAAATTTGTAAATTTACATACACCCCAAAATATAAACGGTAGTACCTTGACTTACGACTTTAATTTGTTCGACTTGTATCTCAATTTACTTGTATATCAAATCAATTTTCCCTATTGAAATAAACTGAAAAGTCATTAATCCGTTCCACCACCAAAAAAAAAAAACATATTTTTTGTTACGTTTTTTTTTTATGTAAGAAAAATAGCACTGTATTGTATAAAAACATAATAAAATAGAATATAATGAATTATGTGCTGTAATATGATTTAATGTTTATTTTTTTATAAATAATATTTTTTCCATGATAGTGAATAGGTATATATATTTACTTTGCAGATCGGTCCAAACGTTGTACAGATAACAATAAAAATGAGGACAACAGTCCGAATAATCCAAATAATAATAATGTAAGTATTATGTAATTTTTTTAAAGAAAAGTGTGACGAAAAGACGTTAGTTATTCCCACTAGAAGGTGTCTAAAGTTTAAAATATTGGTAATGACAGCATTAGACTCGGCAATTTTTCGGTACAGGTCGTAGTTCGAAGAACATGAACGTTTCATTCATTGTTCATTTCTGTCTTGGTAAATACAGCGCCAGTCTCGATACCTTTTCAATAGAGTTCGTATTTTGACGAAAATGAACGTTTGATTCATTGTTCATTTCTGTCTTGGTAAATACAGCGCCAGTCTCAATACTTTTATAACACACCTCGTATTTTGAAGAAAATGAACGTTTCATTCATTGTTCATTTCTGTCTTGGTAAATACAGCGCCAGTCTCGATACTTTTATAACACACCTCGTATTTTGAAGAAATGAACGTTTGATTCATTGTTCATTTCTGTCTTGGTAAATACAGCTTCAGTCTCTATACTTTTATAACACACCTCGTATTTTGAAGAAAATGAACGTTTGATTCATTGTTCATTTCTGTCTTGGTAAATACAGCTTCAGTCTTGATACTTTTTCAATACACCTTGTATTTTGAAGAAAGGGAAGGTTTTATTCATTGTTCATTTCTGTCTTTGTAAATATAGCTTCAGTTTCAATAATTTTTCACTACACGTGGCATTTTGAGAAAAATTAACTTTTCATAGATTGTTAGTTTTTGTTTTGGCAAATACAGTTGCAGTCTCCATACTTTTTCAATATACCCAGTATTTTGTGAGAAAATTAAAGTTTGATTCATTGCTCATTAGTGTCTTGGTAAATACAGCTTCAGTCTCGATACCTTTTCAATAGAGTTCGTATTTTGACGAAAATGAACGTTTGATTCATTGTTCATTTCTATCTTCGTAAATACAGCTTCAGTTTCGAAAGGAATTAATATTTTATTCATTGTTCATTTCTGTTTGGTAAATACAGCTTCAGTCTCGATACTTTTTCAACATACTTCGTATTTTGACGAAAATGAATGTTTTATTCATTGTTCATTTTTTTCTGGGTAAATAAAGCTTCAATCTCGATACTTTTTCAATAAACCTTGTATTTTGAACAAAATGAACGTTTCATTCATTGTTTATTTCTGTCTTGGTAAACATAGCATCAGTCTCGATTCTTTTTCAACACTGTTCGTATTTTGAAGAAAATTAACGTTTTATTCATTGTTCATTTCTGTTTTGGTAAATAAAGCTTTAATCTCGATACTTGATAGTGAATGTGTATATATATTTACTTTGCACATCGGCCGAAACGTTGTACAGATAACAAAAAAAATGAGGACAACAGTCCGAATAATCCAAATAATAATAATGTAAGTATTGTGTCATTTTTTTTAAAGAAAAGTGTCACGAAAAGACGTTAGTTATTCCCAGTAGAGGGTGTCTAAAGTTTAAAATATTGGTAATGACAGCATTAGACGTTTTTAATACATCTATTTCGAAAGGACTTAATATTTTATTCATTGTTTATTTATGTTTTGGTAAATACAGCTTCAGTCTCGATTCTTTTTCAACACAGCTCATATTTTGAAGAAAATGAACGTTTCATTCATTGTTCATTTCTATCTGGGTAAATACAGATTCAGTCCCGATACATTTTGAACACAGCTTGTATTTCGAAGAAAATGAAGGTTTGATATATTGTTCATTTCTGTCTTGGTAAATACAGCTTCATTCTCGATTCTTTTTCAACATACTTCGTATTTTGACGAAAATGAATGTTTTATTCATTGTTCATTTTTTTTCTGGGTAAATAAAGCTTCAATCTCGATATTTTTTCAATAAACCTCGTATTTTGAAGAAAATGAACGTTTCAGTCATTGTTTATTTCTGTCTTGGTAAACATAGCATCAGTCTCGATTCTTTTCAACACTGTTCGTATTTTGAATAAAATTAATGTTTCATTCATTGTTCATTTCTGTTTTGGTAAATACAGTTCACGATACTTTTTTAACACACCACGTATTTTGAAGAAAATGAACGTTTCATTCATTGTCCATTTCTGTCTTAATAAATACAGCTTCAGTCTCGATACTCTTTCAACATACCTCGTATTTTGAAGAAAATTAACGTTTCATTCAATGTTCATTTTTATCTGGGTAAACACAGCTTCAGTCT
>CM042175.1:1840449-1870920 GCA_023376005.1 Doryteuthis pealeii
AAACCGACCCTTGTAGGTTTTATCATAAAACATAATTGAATTTGGATTCCATAAGTGTTTAGAGTACCTATTATAACTTGATTTAATCTTATCTAAAAAAAATCTAGAGAAATAATAAATACTAATTGATAAACTCACGTAATTTCTGATGATATCGGGACGTAAGTAGTGACGTAGTTTCGGTTACAGACACACACCGAATCTCCATTATAATAAGATATTCAGAGAGACAGACAGAAAGACAGAGAGTGAGAGAGTAAGAGAGAGAGAGAGAGAGAGAGAGAGAGAGAGAGAGAGAGAGGTAGAGTGTGGGGTACCCTCATCCTTTCGGAGCTGCCAAATTGTGTCTCATGTTATAATAGTATTGCAAAACTTCTGACTCACCCTTATAGATTTTATAGTCGTCGTCGTCGTGAAGTCGTCGGGGCGGTCTAATGTCGTTATCGGTCTAAGATATTCCGAGAGAGAGAGACAGACAGACAGACAGACAGACAGAGTGAGAGAGTCAGAGAAAGAGAAAGAGAAAGAGAAAGAAAGAAATAGTGAGAGAGTGAGGGTACCCACATCCTTTTCGGAGCAGCCAAATTGTGCCTCATGTTATAATAGTATTGCAAAACTTTTGACTCACTTTTGTAGATTTTATAATAAAACATAATTGAATTTGGATTCCGTAAGGGTTTAGAATATCTATTATAACTTGATTTAATCTTCGTTGGCAAAAAATCAGTTCTATTTCGAGACACAAATGACGTTAAAATCCCTTAAGATCTTTTTTTACTATCACTGATACAAAAGAGAGATAGAACAAAATTGCTTTGGTCTTGTTTGCAAAAACGGTTTTACTACGACAAATTCATTGGCCAAAAATTTGAATTATTATTTATCTAGCTTTCCTCGAACTTTTTATAAACCATTTAATTTCATTTTCATTCTACAAAAAATCTCTAAGTTCATAAGATTTTAGATGTTTGTTTTTTAGACGCATTTGCCTTCAAGCAAAAATATAATATATACTTTATTCAACAATGCTTCTAAAAAACAAACATCCAAAAATCTTATTCACTTCGCCGAAGAGCATAAGGCCTGATTTGTTGTTATTATTCACTCAACGTCCCCTTACCTATTATGTTAGAGGCGTGTATGTATCATTGACAAGGTTAATTTCGCAGGGATTGTTCGCTGTGTACTGTGACCGAGGCAGTATGGTCTTTGACTATGCCTGCTGAGGTCCCGGTTTCGATTTCTGTCGGAGGGAAGTCGTTAGTATACATCGCTGATGAGACTTAATGAAGTCGAAACAGTCTGTACGATGTTCTACACACTGAGTGATCCTTTGCCTGGATTACGCTTTTCAAGTTCATTTTCTATGAAAGTATCGAATTTTATGCGATACATGCATTGTAATTGCCTTCAAGCAAAAATATAATATATCTCTAAGTTCGTTTTTTTCTATTTTTCTGAATTTTTTTTTTTTTAGATGAGCCTTGATAATTAGTATTATTTGGATTATTCGGACTATTGTCCTCATCTTTATTGTTATCTGTACAATGTTTCGCTCGATGTGCCCTCCGACCTTCTTCAGGTAATTATTGTCGTAATCGGCTTCCTTCTCGAACTTGGAAACCTTCTTTTCGAACCCGGGAACCTACTTGTCGTAATCGGGAGCCATCATGAAACTTTGAACCTCTTTATTCAATCAATCCACGGGGCTATTCTGTTCTTATTCCGCCAACCATAGGTGGGGTACGGGTGTTAATTATTGTTCTATCGCCCTTTACCAGGATTGAACCTGCAGCAAAGAGATAACTGTCACTTAGAACTATATTAAACTAAAGCCTTTATCCACTACGCTATGTGTCAAATTCCTTTTTTTGTTTTGTTTTAATATTTTTCCTTTTTCTTTCATTTATTTTTATATATTTTCTTTTTCTGTTTCATTTTTTCTCTGAATGTTTGAAATGAGACTTGATGATTATTATTATCTGCGTTATTCGGACTATTGTCCTCATCTTCATTGTTATCTGTACAACGTTTCGGCCGACGTATTGTATTTTTTTTTAATTGCTTATTTTTTTTAAATTGCTTATTTATTTTTATAACTTTCCATTTTTCATTCATCTTTCATTTTTTCATTTAAATGTGGAACATGTCAAACACCTTTGACAGTTAAACACTTATTCATGGAATGCAAGTTTTTTGCTCACATCAGAAACCGTTATTTCAAAGCAAACAATATGAAAGATCTGTTTGAAAATGTCAACATGGAGGATATTCTCTCTTTTTTTAGGGAAATAAAATTATACCATAGAATATAGACATGAAACAAATCAATACCATACAACATAATCCCCAATAATGCTAACACATTTTTAAAAACAAATTACTAAAAAGTATAAATATTACACAATATGTATTATTTCCTTACCGTTAGGCATGGCCTGACCCCAGACGGGTTGATATGCCGTTAAAATCAATAAACAAGCAAACAATTAATTTTTCTAGTTGGATACATTTTTTAGTTGGATGCATGCCCTTGGGAAATGTAGGAATCCATCTACTCTCCCTCCAAATATAGGTAAATGGTAGGCTCTTTAACCTTAGTTAGGCAACCAGTCTAGGAGAAGGAAAACTCTGAATTCAAATCTGTTAAACTCCACTAGGGGTGGTCACTACTAAAATAGACTCAGTCCTAATTAGTGATCTATTCCACTGACTAACTATACCTTTCCCAATGGTATTAGCACTATATGAAATGAGCACAATCTGGTCTAGTATTTGAACACTTTATTCATAAAAACACACTGTATATATGTTAGCCTTTACTTCAGGAGGAGGATGAAAAATATGAGGTAGGTATCTCACTTGACCGAACGGAAAAGCAATACGTTTACACAATTCTCTAATTCCTTTAAACCTAATATTCCCCCATAGCTGGAGGGAGAATAGCTGGGCGCATACCTTTCCCAATGGTATTAGCACTATATAAAATGCAAGCAGCGTCATCTAGTATTTTACCACCTTATTCATAAAAGGACACTGTATTCAAGTTAGCCTCACTACAAGAGGGGAATGAAAAGTATCAGGTAGGTATCTCACTTGACCGGACTGAAAAGCAAGAAAAATGTTTTGAAGTATTTGACCACCTTATTCACAGGAGGATACTGCAGCTCAGTCGGTAGAGTACGCCTAGGAATTACAGTTTCATACTGACCCTCCCACTTGCGACACCAATTGCCTCCTCAGACTTCAGGAGAGTTCCACTTTTTTTTCTTTCACACATACTCCTTCTTCAATAGTTCCTCCCACTTTCACCACTTAGCACCTCATCGTCTTTTTCTTCGCGCCCGCCTTTACCTCACACACGACCGACCGACTGACAAACATTCTCCTTACCCTAATCATAGCAGCACGAACTCCTGACCCTCATCACTCTTCGTGCCTAGGATATCAAGAAAGACTTCTTTTTTTTTTAAATCCCTTGTAGAAAATGCAGATTTATAATTTTACAGAATTCTGACTTAAAAATCCATTTTGTTTATAATTTACTTTCTGTCGAAGTCCCCATAAGTTTTATTTTTTATTAGCTCAGTCGGTAGAGTGTCGGACTAGGAACTACAAGGTTTCGGGTTCGATATTGGCCCTCGCCAAATCAGCGTATGAGTAGCACGGGATCTGTGCGGTAAAGTGATGACCTGATTGTAGATGTGGCGTCCCACCTCAGACGTCAAAATATTCTCCTTGGTCTAGTACTAGTGAAAAGGGGATATACTCCCTCGCTACAGGACGAGAATGAAAAGTATGACGTAGATATCTCAGTTGAAAAGCAATAACTTTACACAATTTTTAAGTCGTTTAAACTTAATATTCACCAATAGTTGGAGGGAAAGTAGTTGGATTCATACCCTTGGGAAAGGTATGAATCCATCTTCTCTCCCTCCAGATATGTGTAAATAATAGGGCAGACTGGGCTCTTTAACCTTGGTTAGGCAACCAGTCTAGGAAAAGGAAAACTCTGAATTCAAACCTATTAAACTCCACTAGAGGCGTTCACTACTAGAATAGACTCAGTCCTAATTAGTGATCTTTTACTAGAATAGGCTCAGTCCAAATTAGTGATCTATTTCACTGGGCTCTTTAACCTTGTTTAGGCAAAAATCTAGGAGAAGGAAAACTCGGAATTCAAACCTGTTAAACTCTGCTTGGGGTGGTCGCTACTAGAATAGACTCAGTCCTAATTTCACTACCCTTCCCAATGGTATTAGCACTAAATGAAATGAACACAATCTGTTTAGGTATTTGAATACTTTATTCATAGATACACTGTATATATTTTCGCCTTTACTACAAGAGGAGGATGAAAAGTATAGTTGGAGGGAGAGTAGTTGGGCGCATACCTTTCCCAATGGTATTAGCATTATCTGAAATGCAAACAGCTCGTCTAGTATTTGACCATTTTATCTGTAGAAGGACATTAAATTCAAATTACCGTATTTGACGGCATATAGGACCCACTTTTCCCCAAAATGTTCGCTAAAAAAATTGCCCTGCGTCTTATACATCGTAGGTGAAGTTTGAGACCTCCGTTGGTCTAGGCTAATCTTCTCTATGATGCTCACTAACCCAGCTTACGCTCAGTACTTTTACCTAACCTAAACTCCATACATCCTTATTTTATTGCTGGTATTGTTATAGTAAGTAAAGTCGTCGGGGCGGCCTAAAGTAGGTATCAGCCAGTCAGCGAGGGAGTCTATCCCCTTTTCAATAGCGCTAGACCAAGGAGATTGTTTAGGCGTCTGAGGTGGAGCGCCACACCTACCATCAGCTCCTTACTTTACCGCACAGATCCCTGTGCTACTCATACGCTGAGTTGGCGAGGACCGGAATCGAACTAGGAACCTTGTGGTTTCTATCCGAACGCTCTACCGACTGAGCTAACCCGATTGTTATAATCAAGGTTAACAGGAGCGTATGGTGGCGAAGAAAAAAAAACAGGATTTATAATTTTTTCCTGAATGTGACCGGCTGAAATGGGGTTGCGTCTTATATGCCCGTGCGTGTAATGGCTAAAGTCATGGGAAATGGACTCGTCGCCCCGAGTTCAAATCCTGGACGTGGTAATTGCATTTCACTTAGCACTAATACCCTTGGGGGAAGGTATGAATCTACTCTCCTTCCAGCTATGGGTAAATAGCGGGACAGAGTGGGCTCTTTAACCATGGCCAGGTAACCAGTCTAGGAGAAGGAAAACTCTGAATTCAAACCTGTTGAACTCCGCTTAATAAATTGACCTTGTGTCGCATCCTGCTCATGCGGAGGGATTGGTAAATATATATATATATATGTGGGGGGTGTATGCTAGCAACAATAAGGTCTCTCCTCACGTAAGTATTTAAGGTTTAATGTATTGAATTTGAATTAGAAAGAATAACGAAATTAAGTAGGTTAAGACAGTTCTAAATGACATTAATCCCTAGGTTGCAGGTTCAATCTTGGTCAAGGGTGACACTAACATAGAATAATAATTAACTCAGCTTAACATCTGTACCCCAGCTATGGTGAGCAGAATGAGAACAGGGTAACCCCTGGATTGAATAATGGGCTAGGTTCAAAGCTCCATAATGGCTCCCGATTACGACAAGAAATACTTGAACAAGGCCGGAGGGCGCATCGGCCGAAACATTGTACAGATAACAATGAAGATGAGTACAATAGAGCGAATAATCCAAATAATACTAATTATCAAGCCTTATCTAAAAAGAATTCAGAGAAATAAATACTAATTGACAAACCTTATGCCCGTGCGTCTTATATGCCCGTGCGTCTTATATGCCGTCAAATACAGTAGTCTCACTACAGGAGGAGGAGGAAAAGTATGAGGTAGGTATCTCACTTGACCGAACCGAAAAGCCATACCTTTACAAAATTCTCTAATTCGTTTAAACCTAAAATGAGAATTTTCTAAGTGAACCTGACAAGGGCACTTGTTTCTCGTTGTTAACATTAAAGACTCCGAACGTGCGGTAATTGCCGACACCGACTTTTCCATTTCCACTCGGATTTAATTAGTTACCTGCTTGGTCGATTCTCTCTTGTTAGATCGGGTTTTAAACTCACCTGAATTCACACCGGCGCTCTCTGTCTCTTCGTCCTGTCTCTTTCAAGACACGTGACCAGATTCTGTGGAGCCACGAATTGATTATTAGATATATCGATGCCGTCTTTCTATCAATTATCGTTGCCAGTCTTTTACAATCATATCTGTTTATCTATCGATCTATCTAGTTATACC
Organism: Doryteuthis pealeii; assembly: GCA_023376005.1. NCBI lineage: Eukaryota > Metazoa > Mollusca > Cephalopoda > Myopsida > Loliginidae > Doryteuthis > Doryteuthis pealeii. The sequence goes on from CM042175.1 coordinate 1,846,739, forward strand.
GGGTTATCGTTATTTCACACTCTCCGTCACGCAAACACACACACACACAAAGACAACACACATATACGCATACACATATACACAGGAGCAACACACACACACACACACACATGCCCTCTCATATATCTGTCTCCCCTCTCTCTTTCTCTCTCTCTTCTCTTTTACCCCCTCTCTCTCTCTCTATCTATATTTTTGTTTCTCTCCGTCTCTCTGTCTCTGTCTCTTACTCTGTCTCTCTGTCTCTCTTTTTCTGTCTCTCTGTCTATGTCTGTCACCCTCTCTTGTCCACTTGGATTGAATACATTTGTCTAGTAAGGGAGTCCCCGTGGGGTAATGTTAAACGTCCTGGACTGCGACACCCTAGTAAGCGGGTTTGAACTATTCAAGTTATGAGGTCCACTTTTGGACTAAAAATATGTGGACATAAATAAGGGATCAATTTTCTATTATAACCAAGTTATAAACAGGTCCCCCATTTCTTGCCAACACTGGATTCTATACATTTCTCTCATGGGCGAGACCCCGTGGCGTAGTGACTAACCTGCTGGACTGTAACATCGCAGTAATCGAGTAAAAAAACTAAGTGGGCATAAATTAAGGGATCATCTTTTCATTATAATCAAGTTATAAACTGGTCCCCCATTTCTTGATTACGCGTTATTCTATACATTTCGCTCTCTCTCTCTCTCTCTCTCTCTCTCTCTCTCTCTCTCTCTCTCTCTCTCTCTCTTTCTATGTACTGACACACACACATACAGACATATCACACATTTATTGACACATTATACATTGAGATCTTTTGGGGATTTATAAAAATCCTTGTATGAATATATATGTTTGCACATACAAGAGCATAGAGTATGGTTATACAGTGAGAGTTCAATGATCCCAAATAGAATCATCCTTACTTACCATCAATTGGATTACTTTACATTTATAATATATATATATATATATATATATATATATATATATATATATATATATATATTATATATTATTATATTATTATTATTTATATTTTTGCTTGAAGGCAATTACAATGCGTATATCGCATAAAATTCGATAATTATAGAAGATAATAATGACAAGTGAATTTCGGTAAGAATTATTCGGTGTGTAGAACATCGTACAGACTGTTTCAACAGTTGAAACAGTGTGTACGATGTTCTACACACCGAATAATTCTTACCGAAATTCACTTGTCATTATTATCTTCTATAATTATCGAATTTTATGCGATATACGCATTGTAATTGCCTTCAAGCAAAAATATAAAAAATAATATATACTTTATTCAACAATGCTTCTAAAAAAAACAAGCATCCAAAAATCTTATATATATATATATATATATATATATATATATATATATATATATATATATATATATATAAAATACCTGCCATCTTTATTGTTCCCTGTTGAGTGTGTTATTTATCAATCTATCTCTCTCTCTCTCTCTCTCTCTCTCTCTCTCTCTCTCTCTCTCCCTATATATATATATATATATATAATATATACGTGGAGGCGCGTGGGATAGTGGTTAGAGTCGTGGAAAATGGACTCGTCGATTCCCAGACGAAGCTGTTGGCATTTCACATAGCACTAATACCCTTGGGAAAGGTATGAATCCATATATTCCCCCTCCAGCTATGGGTTAGATAGTAGGGCAGACTGGGCCCTTCAGCCTTGGGTAGGTAACCAGTCTAGGAGAGGGATAACTCTGAATTCAAAATTCCAGAGGTCGGTCGTTGATTGGGTTTGTGGCAACCCTTGATGCACCAATTCTTTCCTATCGACTGTGCCAAAAAGTGTGGATGGTCCAACACAAGCCTTCACCACTATAAACAAATCCCTGTGTGGATGTTCATTTTGTGTGTGTGAACCCTCAATCTACGGGAGAGTCCATTATTATATATATACCATCGTTATTCATATCACCTGCTCGGAGCTGCACCAAATATATATATATATATATATATATAGAAAAGGTGGAATGAAAACATCACACAATGACGGAGTAAATGAGCTCTGATGATGATTTTTGTAAAATCGAAATATTGATCAGTATCAGCTATGATTATATTATAAATTGTTTTCTTCTTTAACAACATTGTGTGATGTTTTCATTCGACCTTTTCATACTCATATTGTCGGATTCATTTCCTTTCTTTTAACTTATATATATATATATATGTGTGTGTGTGTGTGTGTATATATATATGTATATATATATATATATATATATATATATATATATATAATATCAAGTACCTACCATCTTTATTATTCCTTCTTGAATGTATTATTCCTCAATCTATTCTCTCTCTCTCACTCTCTCATATATACATATATATATATATATATATATATATATATATATATATGATATCAAACGCCTAGCATCTTTATTGTTCCCTGTTGAGTGTATTATTTTTCAATCTATTTTATTTGTTACTTTCCATCTACCATAAAATTTGGATTGAATCGTCTGAAAACTTCGCGCCAAAGAAATTCACGAATTTAAAAAAAAAAAAAATAATAATAATAATATAAACAAAACAAAAACAAAAAAGTAAGAGGGGCGTTTTTTTCCCCCACCATTTTATTTTTTCCCGCTATTTTATTTTTTCCCGCCATTTTATTTTTTTCCCGCCATTATCTTCTTTTTCTTGAAGGTCAACCAAGAGAGACAATAGGATGACGATTAAAACTTCTTTATCGCCCATTATGGAAGTGACTTTCTTGGGGACTTTTTTTCCCGCCTTCTTTGTCTTTCGCTTTACATTCGGGAGTATTTAGGTGTGTCCAATTTTGGTTTTCTTGCGATTATTGTCTATTTTCTTTTCTTTTAGACTTTGTTTTTATTTTGTTCGTTAAAGAATACCTCATTCTAATTCGAGAAAGCCATGTCGTTAAGACGACAAAACGTTCTACACTCAATGGGAAAGAAAAAAAAAAGAAATAAAATGGAAATTTTATATAACCGCCATGATTGACAGGGTGGCTACAACTACGCATGCGCAGGAGATATTCATAAAAATGACGGTAAAGAGTTTGCACCAATAAAAACGCTAGTAAAGTTAGAAAGATGTATAAACTAATAGATATAAATGGACTGTTTAGTAAAGATATATATTCATAGGTATATATGACCAGACAGGAATAGATAGAGAGATAAATATATAAGTATAGAGTAATATATATATATACATATATATATATATAGAGAGAGAGAGAGACAGACAGACAGACAGACAGAGACAGAGACAGAGACAGACAGACAGAGACAGAGACAGAGACAGACAGACAGACAGACAGACAGAGAAAGAGAGAGAGAAAGAGAGAGAGAGGGGGAGAGGGATAGTTAGATATATATATTTGGTGCAGCTCCGAACAAGCGATATAAATAACGATGGTGTGCATATATATATATATATATATATATATATATATGTATATATATATATATATATATATATATATATATATATATATATATAGGTAAGAAATAACAAAAGACTTAGAGATTAGCATTATAGATTTCATGGATCTTAGACAAAGTGTCTAAATCTACCGACTCATCAGTAGACACTTTCTCTAAGCTCCCTGAAATAGACTATAACGCTAAATCTCTAAGTCTTTTGATATTTCTTTACTTATATATTTGCTCTGTGACTCTAACTTTAAGAGCACACATTGAGCTCTCAAACTGCGACAGGTTTTTTTAAATAAAACTCTTGTGTCGTAAGGAAGATTTCTTCTCTGGACTTTTGGATTATATATATATATATATATATATATATATATATATATATATATATATATATATATGTGTGTGTGTGTGTGTGTAAGAAAGGTTATGTTTCTCACTGTCTGCCTGTGTGCTGATAAATAATACAATCAACTCGGAAAGATGGTAGTTATTTGACATTATATATACTAGCAATATATATGCATCTTCCGGGTGTAAGTATTTAAGTTTTAATCTAAGAAAATATCATATTAAATTAGAAAGGCTAATGAAACTAAACAAGATAGCAAATTTGAAATAGAGGGGCGTATAATTAAAAAATAGAATAACTGAAACTTACTCTTCCATCAACCCCGTCTTTCATTGCTAAATTTTTCTAATTTAACTATTTAGTTAAATTAGAAAGTAAAGAATAAAATGGCAGTTATTTCTTTTTGTTAATGGATTTCTTTGAAGATTTAACCCCAAGATTTTTGCTCATATTCATTAAGATAAAACGAAATAATTAGAAATCTATAATACTAAGCACATATTTATTAATATCAAATTTTTAATATCAATATGCAAATTAGTCTTCCTGTTCATACAGTAAACAACTATATTTTCAAAGTTCCCTGAAGACTCCCGATTACAACAAGAAAGTTCCCGTGTCCGAAGAGAAGTTTCACTAGTCCGACCAAGAAATACCCGAAGAAGGCCGGAGGGCATATCGACCGAAACGTTGTACAGATAACAATAAAGATGAGGACAATAGTCGTAATGATACTAATAATACTAAAAATGAAGGTGATTGACTGTAATTGAATAAAGGTTTAGGTTCAAAGTTCCGATAACGACAAGAAAGTTCCGGAATCCGAGAAGGTTTCAGAATCCGAGAAGGTTCCCCAGTTCGAGAAGATTCCCCAGTCTGACAAGAAATACCTGAAGAAGGCCGGTGGGTACATCGGCCGAAACGTTGTACAGATAACAATGAAGATAAGGACAATAGTTAGAATAATACAAATTATCCTAATTATCCAGCCTCATCTTAAAAAAGAGAAATATTATATAATATTATTACTTAATTATAAATAACAATACAGGCATCCCTCTCCCCCCAATTTTTTTTACTAGGAATCAGTTGCTGATTTATATATACACTTATATATACACTTATATATACATATATACACTTATTTACACATACACTTATATATACACTTATATACACTATATACACTTATGTATACATATATACACTTACATATACATATATACACATATTTACACATACACTTATATATACATATATATACACTTATATATACATATATGCACTTATTTACACATACACATATATATATACATATACACTTATATATACACTATATATACATATATATACATACATATATACACTTATTACACATACACTTATATACACTTATATATACATATATACATATATACACTTATTTACACATACACTATTACACTTATATATACACTATATATATACACTTATACACATATACACTATACATATATACACTTATATAAACTATATATACATATATACACATATACATATACTTATATATATACACTTATATATACACTTATACACATATATACACTTATTTACACATACACTTATATATACACTTATATATACATATACACTTATATATACACATATATTTTGTGGAGAATATGTGCTTAATTGAAGTCGTAGCTAATTTTAAAAATTAATTTATTAATAATTAATGAATTAGGCGGGCATACCTATTCAAATGTAAGGCTAAAAAAATCGAGAAAAATCAATCTCTATGTACATTTTGATTTTTCTCGATTGGGATGGACCTTACCACTCTGCATCACGGGTCGCTACCCACTGCCAACATTTAGTCACATTGGGATGGGTCTTACCTCTCCGCAGAGGTGCAGTCGGTGTATTCTAAAATATCTAGCCTAAGTAAGGGCCAAAGTGGAGTGTTGCATGTCATGAACTGCTCAGTCACCAGGGTCCCATCCTTAAGCATCACGGGTCGCCACCTACGGCCAACAGTTGGTGACATTGGAGCGTGGGACTTACCACTCTGCCTACACGGGTCGCCAGCCACGGCCAACAGTTGGCCCCTTTGGGGGGTGGGACTTACCCCTGTGCAGAGGTGCAGTCTAAAGCCCTAGACTGAAGCTATTTTGGAAGTGTCCTGTTATTTCGAAAACGAGGCAATGGAAATTGAATGAGAGAGACAATTTTTATCGATTGGCGATTGACGTGGGGGAAATAGTGGCGAATGGTGTCCATTTAGGAAATATAAAACTGTTTAGTGCGGAACATGGCGTCAAGTCGGAAGCGGAATTACGTCATTAAAAATTCAAGACTTGACAAAAGCGCCGTCTTTTATGTTTATAAACACTTACTGTTAGCGATGTAATCTGATTAGTACTCTAGAATATATATATATATATATATATATATATATATATATATATATATATATATATATATATATATGTGTGTGTATGTATATATATATATATATATATATATATATATATATATATATGTATATATAATATATATATGTACGTATATATATATATATATATATATATATATACGTATATATATATATACATATATGTACGTATATATATATATGTACGTATATATATATATATATATGTGTACGTATATATATATATATATATATATATATATACGTATATATATATGTACGTATATATATATATGTGTGCGTATATATATATATATATATATATATATATATATATATATATATGTATATATGTACGTATTATATATATAATGTACGTATATAGATATGTGTGTACGTATATATATATATATATATATACGTATATATATACATATATACGTATATATATATATATATATATGTATATAATATATATATATATATGTACGTATATATATTATGTACGTGTATATATATATATATGTACGTATATATATATGTGCGTATATATAATACATATATAATATATATATATATTTACGTATATATATATATATATATATGTACGTATATATATATTATATATATATATGTATATATATATATATATAAATGGTTAACACAAGTTAGCTTGGTGAGTTTAGAGGTGGACCAAATTGTTTTTTATAATAATCCGCACGTAATATATATATATATATATATATATATATATATATATATATATATATATATATATAAATGGTTAACACAAGCTAACTTAGTGAGTTTAGTGGTGGACCGAGTTCTTTTATAATAGAAATAATAATTCACACGTAATATATATATATATATATATATATAATATATATATATATATATATAAGTTTTAAAAGAATGTGTTTTAAAAATTGAGTCTAAAAAATTTGAATACCCAATAAGAATGAATAAAACAAAACTGACCTGTGGGTTGTGTTGTAATGGAATTTTCCACACTCTCGCTCACTCGTGTGGTCCGACTGTATATATAGGGAGTATGGCATTATGCTGGGTTGGCTTCGAGGATTAGTAGCGTGCCTCACTATTCCTTGTCTGTCTTATTGTATCTCTCTGCAATAAACCCTCTATCTTAAATCTACGAACGTGTTGACTGGTCCTTCCACTCGACTACAACATTGTCTAAGTGTTTTTAATTGACATTACACATATCAAATATTGTTGTAGTTAAATTATAATACTGTTGTATATCCACAGGTCCTGCTAATATCTAATGAAAATCACATCCAATATTTGCACTGAGTAATGAAATTTCGTAAGATGGATCTGCTTGCCTAATGTCATTGGACACTTTAATATCTAATTAGGGGTCTTTCACCATATATATTCATAATATGCCTAGACTACGTACTCAGAACATCATTAGATACCATAAAAGAAAAAGGTTTCCCACTAAAAAAAAAAGGCAAGAAGCAGGTGATATCCCGCACAAACAGTCACAGATGCAGACTATGCTGATGACCTTGCACTTCTTGCAGATACACCGGCACAGGCTGAGTCACTACTACATAGCTTGGAGGAGACTAATAAAACTAAAAAATAATGCAGATGAAAAGATTTGAAACAGAGGGGGGGGGTATAATCGAAAAATACAACAATTGAAACTTAGTCTTCCATCACACCCGTCTTTCATTGTTAAATTTTCCAGATTTAACTATTTAGTTAAAATGGAAAGTAAAGAATAAAACTACTATTATTTCTTCTTGTTAATAGATTTCTTTTAAGATTTATCCCCGGGATTTTTTGCTTATATTCATTAAGATAAAACCAAACCAAATCAATAACACTTCGCATATGTTTATTAAAATCAATTTTTAAAAAATCAATATGCAAATTTGTTTTCCCATTCACACTGTAAACAGCCGTTTTGTTGTATATATAAATAAATACAAACGTTGTAATAATTAAATTATATCATTGTGGTATATCCACAGGTCCTGCTATATCTACTGGAAATCACATTCAATATTTGCACTGAGTAATGAAATTTCGTAAGAGGGTTGGCTTCGAGAATCAGTAGCGTGCTTCACTATTCCTTGTCTGTCTTTTTGTACCTAAATTTTTTCAAAAGATTTTTTTGCAATAAAACCCTCTATCTTAAATCTACGAACATGTTGACTGGTCTTTCAACTCGACTAGAACATTGTCTAAGTGTATCGCTTTTAATTGACACAACACATATCAAATATTGTAGTAATTAAATTATAATACTGCGGTATATCCACAGGTCCTGCTAGTATCTAATGAAAATCACATCCAATATTTGCACTGAGTAAAGAAATTTCGTGAGAGGGATGTGCTTGGCTAATGTTAGTAGACACTTTAATATCTAATTAGGGGTCTTTAGGGTCCCTTCAAAGGCTTCAAGTCCCTAATTCGTTCCCCAGTCTTAGTAGTTACTCTAATGGTTCATTAATGGGTCTCTAGGGGTCGCTTTAAAGTTTCATTGCTCTTTATTGATTTTTAGTGTTTTTGGTAGGATTTTACGGTATGTCAACCCTTGTTGGGTTATTTTTTCCCAGTCTTAGTAGTCACTCTAATGGTTCATTAATGGGTCACTAGGGGTCGCTTTAAAGTTTCATTGCTCTTTATTGATTTTTAGTGTTTTTGGTAGGATTTTACGGCATGTCAACCCTTGTTGGGTTATTTTTTCCCAGTCTTAGTAGTCACTCTAATGGTTCATTAATGGGTCACTAGGGGTCGCTTTAAAGTTTCATTGCTCTTTATTGATTTTTAGTGTTGGTTGGTAAGATTTTACGGCATGTCAACCCTTGTTGGGTTATTTTTTCCCAGTCTTAGTAGTCACTCTAATGGTTCATTAATGGGTCACTAGGGGTCGCTTTAAAGTTTCATTGCTCTTTATTGATTTTTAGTGTTGGTTGGTAAGATTTTACGGCATGTCAACCCTTGTTGGGTTATTTTTTCCCAGTCTTAGTAGTCACTCTAATGGTTTATTAATGGGTCTCCAGGGGTCGCTTTAAAGTTTCATTGTTCTTTATTGATTTTTAGTGTTGGTTGGTAGGATTTTACGGCATGTCAACCCTTGTTGGGTTATTGTTGTATCGCGAGGTGGAAAGATACGCAGATGAATCGTGTGCTAAATCTAAAACTCATTTATTAAGCACCAGCATCTGATGCTAAACGGATACATACAAACACAGGACAAATAAGTATAAACAATTTCCAAGACAAGTAACAGGAGGAGGGTCAGTTCGGTATAGCCAACGCCGCAAAGTCAGTCTGAATATTATTCAATTTAATCTACTTTAATCGTAGACTATTTTATAGATATGAGCAAGTCCATCTGGTAGAGTGTTGAAGGGGTGTTAGCAACTCTAAAACGGTGCCAAACGGATACATACAAACACTAAACAAATAAGTACAAACAATTAAAAAGCTAAACTTACACTAAATTAGGAGGGTCTGTTCGGTATAGCCAACGCAGCAAAGTTAGTCTGAATATAATTCATCTTGTTAATCTACTTTAATTGTAGGCTATTTCATGGCTATGAGCCAGTCCATCTGGTGGATTGCCGAAGGGGTGTTAGCTACTCTAAACCGGTGCCAAACGAATACATACAAGCACAAAACAAACTCACACTAAAAGAGGAGGGTCTTTTCGGTATAGCCAACGCAGCAAAGTCAATCTGAATATAATTCATCCTAATCTACGTTAATTGTAGGCTATTTTATAGCTATGGGCCAGTCCAACTAATGTAGTGCTGAAGGGGTGGTAGCTACTCTAAAACGGTGCCAAACGGATACATACAAACACAAGACAAATAAGTACAAACAATTAAAAAGACAAAGTCACACTAAAAGATGAGGTTCTGTTCGGTATAGCCAACGCAGCAAAGTCAGTCTGAATATAATTCATCTTGTTAATCTACTTTAATTGTAGGCTATTTCATGGCTATGAGCCAGTCCATCTGGTGGATTGCCGAAGGGGTGTTAGCTACTCTAAACCGGTGCCAAACGAATACATACAAGCACAAAACAAACTCACACTAAAAGAGGAGGGTCTTTTCGCTATAGCCAACGCAGCAAAGTCAGTCTGAATATAATTAATCTTAATCTACGTTAATTGTAGGCTATTTTATAGCTATGGGCCAGTCCAACTGGTGGATTGCTGAAGGGTTCTTAGCTACTCTAAAACGGTGCCAAACGAATACATACATACAAAGACAGAAGAAATAAATACAAACAATTAACAACACAAACTCACACTAAAAGAGGAGGGTCTGTTCGGTATTGCCAACGCAGCAAAGTCAGTCTGAATATTATCAGCTACTTTATCTACTCTAATCTGATTGCATCCCTTTTAAGGACACAATTGGTTGATATGCCGTAAAACCCAACCAACAAACCAACCAACCAACAAAGCTGCCATTAAAACAAAGAAAAGATATTGCGCCCATGTAAATCACCTTTGTACCTCGAACAAATAACGATGAGGACAATAGTCCGAATAATCCAAATACCCCTGTATGATTCAAGATTATGATATATGGTATAACTTGTTGAAACGAACAAACTCCGACAAGGTGTTAAACATATAACAAGATGGACTTTATTACAGGCACATGGAAGAATATATAACATGAAATACACATACAAGGAAACAAGATATAATAAAAGGAAACATTCAATAGTTTCGTACATGTACATATAAAATATAGAAAGAGTTATGGATAGTCCATAAGGTTGAAGTCACTTACTGACTTAGTCCGTACGTGGGGATAGAGACCCACACAAGGGTGGGGTGTAGACACAAATGTCTAACCCATGTCGTCCAGTCCGAGAAGAAGGAGAAAAAAAGAGAGTAAGTTTGAATCAGGCGCTTAAAGGCTACTGTTGTACCGGCCGTTCCTACAGTGGAGAATATACACCGGTTCTCACTATAAATAGTGAGACACCGAGTGAAAAGGTTGTACTGTTACCGTTTAGCGGCAAGCTAGCCGTTCTTGTACCTTATTGTAAATACACTTGTCTCATTTTACCCTACCTCGACTTGACTTCTTTTTTTATTGTTGAATTAACATCACAACAGCTACATACCCCTGGTGGTCGGAAACGAAAACCCAGCGGGATGATAACTGTTCCAGGCAAAGGGCAGACAATCTCAACACCCCCAACAAGAATGTTTATCTGTTTGTTGTTTGGTTGTATTTCATGGATTAACCTATTTTATGCCGAAGATGTTTTTATTTTATTTATTCATGCTTGGGTATTCTTTGTCTTTTTTAAAACTCATTTTAAACGCCTTTTTATAAACTCGTTTTTATCTATTCAACCCATAGATGGGACCCTAACATTTACTACCACTCCTGGCCAGAGCGGGCCTGGAAGTAATGGCAATGAAAGGGTACTACACACTCTCCAGAGATCTAGAATTGGAACCTCACCACTAGATCCAGTTTAGTGCCCAACTGTAGAGTATAAATGTTCGTTGACTAGGCTCAAGGAGAAGCAATACTTACGCGTTGGTAGGGTCGAAGAGGGGAAGAGTAGAGAGTGTTAAGAAAGAGAAGGAAAAGAGCGTGAGTGGGATGATTGTGTGCCGGAGAGAACTCGAATAGAGAGAGGAGTGAGTGAGTGAGAGAGTAAGGGAGTGAGAGAGAGAGAGAAGGGAATGAAGGAAGGGAGTGACGGGGAAACGAACAGATAATATATATATATATATATATATATATATATATATATATATTAGAGAGAGAGAGAGAGAGAGAGAGAGAGAGAAAGAGAGAGAGAGAGGGAGATAGATAGATAGATAGATAGATAGATAGATAGTGCGCAGTAGTGAACTTGAAGAGATCGAGAGTGTGTGTGTGTGAGAGAGAGAGAGAGAGAGAGGGGGAAGATGAGCAATAATAATAATAATAATAATAATAATAATAATAATAATAATAATAATATAGATAGATAGATAGATAGATAGAAAGATAGATTGATAGTGCGCAGTAGTGAACTTGGATAGAGATCGAGAGAGAGAGAGAGAGAGAGAGAGAGAGAGAGAGAGAGAGAGAGGGGGAAGATGAGCAGATAATAATAATAATAATAATAATAATAATAATAATAATATAATAGATATAGATAGATAGAAAGATAGATAGAAAGATAGATGATAGTGCGCAGTAGTGAACTTGATAGAGATAGAGAGAGAGAGAGAGAGAGAGAGAGAGAGAGAGAGAGAGAGAGAGAGAGAGAGAGAGAGAGAGAGAGTATGTGTGTGTGTGTGTGAGAGAGGGAGGGGGGGATGAACAGATAATAATAATAATAATAATAATAATAATAATAATAATAATAATAATAACAGCAGCAGCAGCATCAGCGGTAAAGGATGAGACATGAGTATTGTTCCTGGTAACATTGCACACAAAACGTCACATCTGAATAGACGCTGTGAAATCCATCGTGCTGCCGGCTGTTCGCTCACATGAAAGGGGCGATGATTCAATTTTAGAGTTTACCCAACGGATTTCACCGTTGTGTTCGACTCAACTCCAGGCCTGATTACGTCATCAGAATTCCATCTCGCATTTTCTCAGTACAAAAATGAATGCTTCTTTTTTTTTGTCGATTGGAAAGCTAGATTATTGGAAACAACAATTTTCCGTGAGCGTATGTTCCCTGCTTCGTGCCCAGTGCACCATTTCCTCAGCGAATAAGTAATTTTGGAGTAAAACACATCGCTGGTACAATTTATCATGGCTTGTTGGTTTCGTTGGTTGGTTGGTTTTTTCAGAAGTAACAGATCTGAGAGACTAGCTTGTTAAGCATAACACCACGACAGGACGCCAATAAAACATATAAAAAAAAGTATTTGCCCTACAAGTAGAGTTTGGCACAAGGTCAAATATCTTGCTAATTTTTTTTTCTGTATGAAAATAAATTTTACATTTTTGGAAAGATAATTCAATGGCGGAACATATGTAAAAAAAATAATAAATCGATACTAAACCAGGTTTGGTAATAAGGCGTCTTAAACCTTGAAACTTAAGTCTCGTAAATAAGAAAAAATATGTTGTTTTTTTTCTTCTAAATTGTTAGATTATTTTCTAAGAAATTTTATATTAAAAGTTCCTGTTGTCTATTTCATTTTTTTTTTTAGGGATTTTTTAAAATTTATAAGATGTAAAATAAATACTTTTGTTTAGTGTATAGCAAAATCGTATTTATTTACTTTAAGAAAATATCGTATAAAAATATTTAGCTAAAAATAATGACATAATATAGTACAGTCATTATAAAAAATATTGAAAATAATGTTTGAATTAAAAATGGCTGGTTTGTTTGGTTGGTTGGTTTTTTCAGCAAGTACTATCACTCCGGATAAGAGTCGGTCTGGGAGTAATGGACATGAAGGGGTACTCCATATTCCCAGATCTCCAGAAATGTAGCCTCAACCTCAAATGCAGTTTAGTATGACTATATCCAGATGACACTATTAATTTAGTCATTTTCCATTTATATTAATCTCTTGATCAAATTTAATTATTATTATACATAGGAAGTATTTCTCTGAATGTTTGAGATGAGGCTTGAAGATTAGTATTATTAGTGTTATTCGGACTATTGTCCCCATCTTCATTGTTATTTGTACAACGTTTCGGTCGATATACCCGCCGGACAAGAAATACCTGAAGAAGGCCGGAGGGTATATCGGCCGAAACGTTGTACAAATAACAATGAAGATGGGGACAATAGTCTGAATAACACTAATAATACTAATACATAGGAAGGTCTGAAAATTCGGCCTGTTGTTTACGTTCGGAGACAAGTGAAATTTGATTTTTTTTTTTTCAAAATTCAAAATTTCAAAGCAAATCGCTGAGGGTACACAATATTTTCTATTTCACACATTATATATGAAAATAATCCTAAGGTTGTCTCCTATTAGGCATATAGTGCTTTTTTTTTTTTTTTTTTTTTGCTTATCTTATATTTTTTGAAGAAATTACTTTCAACTTTGGTCTATTGTTGATTCACTCCCAAAGGTCGGAAAATAAAATAAACAAGTTTCTACTTGTAGTTAAATGTGTCTCCTATTTAAACTCTTTTTAGATAATTTTTTGTGGAGGTGGAGCACAGCATCTATCATCAGCTTCCCCTCCAGATGGTTTACTGCACAAATTGGATTACCCAAGTAGAGATGCTGATAAGTAAGCACCCTGCATCTCTGACACACAAAAATCTAAAAGTATGCAGTAAAATCATATCCATGGATCCCAGTGTTTTTCTTTTTTCTTCCCCCACCATTTCAAGCTAACTATAAATACATTTCAATAGTTTCTTAGAAATGAATTACACGGGATAGGTTACAAGGAAGGGGTTAGACGGCTTTAGATGTTTCCCCAGATCATAAATAAAAAACCTGTTATTTCCCGTAAATCAAAGACTTCTAAATATGTTTAATATTACATTTAAACAAAGTTCAGATCCCCATTCCTATAAGGATTTATCAAAAAAGGGTTAAAAATGGCCTTTTCATTTAAAGTTACCTGTTATTTCCCTTAAACAAAGACTTCTAAATATGTTTAATATTACATTTAAACAAAGTCCAAATCCCCATTCCTATAAGGATTTATCAAAAAAGGGCTAAAAATGGCCTTTTCATTTAAAGTTACCTGTTATTTCCCGTAAATCAAAGACTTCTAAATATGTTTAATATTACATTTAAACAAAGTCCAAATCCCCATTCCTATAAGGATTTATCAAAAAAGGGCTAAAAATGGCCTTTTCATTTAAAGTTACCTGTTATTTCCCGTAAATCAAAGACTTCTAAATATGTTTAATATTACATTTAAACAAAGTCCACATCCCCATTCCTATAAGGATTTATCAAAAAAGAGCTAAAAATGGCCTTTTCATTTAAAGTTACCTGTTATTTCCCTTAAATTAAAGACTTCTAAATATGTTTAATATTACATTTAAACAAAGTCCAGATCCCCATTCCTATAAGGATTTATCAAAAAAGGGTTAAAAATGGCCTTTTTATTTAAAGTTACCTGTTATTTCCCTTAAATCAAAGACTTCTAAATATGTTTAATATTACATTTAAACAAAAGCTATCATTTGGGGTAGATTAGGAAAATGAATGTGACTTTTGGCCGGGTGGAATGAGTTACCTGTTATTTCCCTTAAATCAAAGACTTCTCAATATGTTTAATATTACATTTAAACAAAAGCTATCATTTGGGGTAGATTAGGAAAATGAATGTGACTTTGGCCGGTGGAATGAGTTACCTGTTATTTCCCTTAAATCAAAGACTTCTAAATATGTTTAATATTACATTTAAACAAAAGCTATCATTTGGGGTAGATTAGGAAAAATGAATGTGACTTTTGGCCGGGTGGAATGAGTTACCTGTTATTTCCCTTAAATCAAAGACTTCTCAATATGTTTAATATTACATTTAAACAAAGCTATCATTTGGGGTAGATTAGGAAAATGAATGTGACTTTGGCCGGGTGGAATGAGTTACCTGTTATTTCCCTTAAATCAAAGACTTCTCAATATGTTTAATATTACATTTAAACAAAAGCTATCATTTGGGGTAGATTAGGAAAATGAATGTGACTTTTGGCCGGGTGGAATGAGTTACCTGTTATTTCCCTTAAATCAAAGACTTCTCAATATGTTTAATATTACATTTAAACAAAAGCTATCATTTGGGGTAGATTAGGAAAATGAATGTGACTTTTGGCCGGGTGGAATGAGTTACCTGTTATTTCCCTTAAATCAAAGACTTCTAAATATGTTTAATATTACATTTAAACAAAAGCTATCATTTGGGGTAGATTAGGAAAATGAATGTGACTTTTGGCCGGGTGGAATGAGTTACCTGTTATTTCCCTTAAATCAAAGACTTCTCAATATGTTTAATATTACATTTAAACAAAAGCTATCATTTGGGTAGATTAGGAAAATGAATGTGACTTTTGGCCGGTGGAATGAGTTACCTGTTATTTCCCTTAAATCAAAGACTTCTCAATATGTTTAATATTACATTTAAACAAAAGCTATCATTTGGGGTAGATTAGGAAAATGAATGTGACTTTTTGGCCGGGTGGAATGAGTTACCTGTTATTTCCCTTAAATCAAAGACTTCTCAATATGTTTAATATTACATTTAAAACAAAGCTATCATTTGGGGTAGATTAAAAAATGAATGTGACTTTTCAAGTTACCTGTTATTTCCCTTAAATCAAAGACTTCTAAATATGTTTAATATTACATTTAAACAAAAGCTATCATTTGGGGTAGATTAGGAAAATGAATGTGACTTTTGCCGGGTGGAATGAGTTACCTGTTATTTCCCTTAAATCAAAGACTTCTCAATATGTTTAATATTACATTTAAACAAAAAGCTATCATTTGGGGTAGATTAGGAAAATGAATGTGACTTTGGCGGTGGAATGAGTTACCTGTTATTTCCCTTAAATCAAAGACTTCTCAATATGTTTAATATTACATTTAAACAAAAGCTATCATTTGGGGTAGATTAGGAAAATGAATGTGACTTTTGGCCGGGTGGAATGAGTTACCTGTTATTTCCCTTAAATCAAAGACTTCACAATATGTTTAATATTACATTTAAACAAAAGCTATCATTTGGGGTAGATTAGGAAAATGAATGTGACTTTTGGCCGGGTGGAATGAGTTACCTGTTATTTTCCTTAAATCAAAGACTTCTCAATATGTTTAATATTACATTTAAACAAAAGCTATCATTTGGGGTAGATTAGGGAAAATGAATGTGACTTTTGGCCGGGTGGAATGAGTTACCTGTTATTTCCCTTAAATCAAAGACTTCTCAATATGTTTAATATTACATTTTAAACAAAAGCTATCATTTGGGGTAGATTAGGAAAATGAATGTGACTTTTCGGGTGGAATGAGTTACCTGTTATTTCCCTTAAATCAAAGACTTCTCAATATGTTTAATATTACATTTAAACAAAGCTATCATTTTGGGTAGATTAGGAAAATGAATGTGACTTTTTGGAATGAGTTACCTGTTATTTCCCTTAAATCAAAGACTTCTCAAATATTTTAATATTACATTTAAACAAAAGCTATCATGAGATAGGCCCGACTTACAAAAAAGACAACACAAAACATAACAAACTGGACTTATTTCAATCTGTTCATAAAAAGTCGAGTAAACCACTCCCCGATGAGTATCTTGTTTGACTTCGCAACAGGCTGCATTCTTCTATCGATCTGTGTCTTTCTCTTTAGAAATGTTGGCCAAGTTCCAAATTCTTCGAAACCTGCAGCTGCCAATATCGGCCTGATTTTCAAAGACGAACCAGCCAGTTAGAAAATTGGCGAAAAACACATTTCCGATCCATCGTCTCTCGCCGGTTTGGACGAAGTTTACTATCTATCTATATATCCATCAATATATATATATATATATATATATATATATATATATATATATATAAAGATATGAAAACACCACAAAATGCTGTTAAAGTGAAAACATTTTATAACTTCGCTGATATTGAACAATATTTCGATTTTATGAAAATCGTCATCAGAGCTTGTTTATACTCCGTGTTGTTAAGAGCGGAGACAAAAGTCATATGAGTTCAAAACAAAAACCTTGACGTTACAATACCGCATTTTTAAGGGGTCAATGGTTATTAACGGTCACAAGTGTCGGGTAATTCCATGGACCCCGTGATTTTTAATCCTAACGAACTTTATTTAAGATTCTAACTACATGTACGTTCATAAATCATGACTGCTCATAAATTATGTAGCAAAGTATAATAGTGAGAGAGAAAGAGAGACAGACAGACAGACTGACTAGAAATGATAGTTCTTACTGTTAAGTTTTTAAATGCCATCCTTGGCCAGTTGAAAAGGGCTTAGAGTAAGTAAGTCCTGAGTTATGGAATCCTTTGGTAAGTGAATAAGTCCTATCCAGCGTATTATTAAAGGTCCAGTGATTATAAGTTTAGCTAGTCAGACACGACCCGATTTCCAAGGAGCGTAGACACACACACACACACACACTATATATATATATATAATTATATATATATATATATATATATATATATATAGTGTTGTGTGTGTGTGTGGTATTCCACTGACTGCAATATATATATGCGTATGTGTTTGTCCACATATATGTAAGAAGAATTAACAAAAAGATAAACCCTCAGCGAAAACCCTGAATAAAGGTCAGCCCAACCAGAGAACTTGGCGGCCGACGAGTTAGATGACCTAGACGAAAAAGCAGCAAGCAGAAGTGTAATCAAGTAAAAACTATCATCTCTAATATATCTATCTATCTATTATATACCCGATATGACTCTCTCCCCGTATACAAAACATAAGTATATATATATATATATATATATATTATATATATATATACTTATGTTTGTATACGGGGGAGAGTCATATCGGGTATATAATAGATAGATAGATATAAAATAAAAAAAACCTTGCTTAGAGGGCGAAACAAATCTGGAATAGTAATAAAATAAAATAAAAAGAAATGATCAGACACACAGACATAAGCACCACGCACACACACATACGCTTACATTTACCACACACAAGCACGCGCACACACACACTTACACACACAAACACACACATAAGCAAGCACCCCAACCAACACATACACACACAGAATTTGGAAGACCCAAGGCAGAACGAATGTAGCAGCCGCTAAGACAACTTCAGTTCCAGTATTCTTCTGAGGATGGGAATCTCTTCCCGAAATATTGAGAAATAAATGACAGGTTAACAAAAAACATCATAGTTACCTTCTTTTTTCTTTACACTCGCATTGTGACAGCCTTCAAAACCAACCAACAAACCAATATATATATATATTAAAAGTTAAAAGAAAGGAAATGAATCCGACAGTATGAGTATGAGCAAGATGGAATGAAAACAACACACAATGCTGTTAAAGAGAAAACGATTTATAAAATATACATAGCTGATACTGATCAATATTTCGATTTTACAAAAATCATCATCAGAGCCAGTTACTCCGTGTTGTTGGTGGTCGGAGATAAAAGTTGAATGAAGTTCAAAACAAAAAACCTTGATTTTGCAAAGAAGAGAACGAAAGTTGTTACATTGTTTCCCAATGTGGGCATTCCCGCCACAATGTGTATATCTTTTTTGTCGGTCACCGCATTATTGTAGCGGATTTTGAGGGGTTGGCAACAAAGAGGAATTAACTTATTCAAAAAAAAAAAAGGGAATTGGTGTTAAAACAATATAACGGTTGGCTTTCAAAAAAATTTTAGAAAAGGAATTTTCATTCCATCTTGCTCATACTATATATAATATATATATATATATATATATATATATATATATATGGGAGTAAATATGGAAATAAATCCGACAATATTAAGAAATTTGAAAAAACAAGTGTTCCAAAAATAAGAAGAATTTATTTATCGACGCTTAAACGTTTCGGTTTCTTTAAACCTTCATCAGGATGTATTATGGAGTGAAGAAATTGATGGATGTTTTATAGATGACAGGAGATAAAAAAAAAAAACTTTATATCTTCGCGTGTGCGGATCGCGACTCGTCTTTCAAAAATATAACGCTGAACAAATACTGTTACACAACAAAAAAATTTTATAAAGATTTTTTTAATCTCCTGTCATCTATAAAACATCCATCAATTTCTTCACCCCATAATACACCCTGATGAAGGTTTAAAGAAAACCGAAACGTTTAATCGTCGATAAATAAATTTATCTAATTTTTGGGAAACTTGTTTTTTTCAAATCTTAATTATATTATATATATATATATATATATATATATATATATATATATAATATATATATATATTATAACTAGTGGGATCAGTTAATATACCACAGTATGATAATTTAATTGTCACAAAGTTTTATACGTTTATATAAGAGCTATTACAATAGTTCAATATGTAAAAAGTATAATAATCTTTATCTGACTTTCTCCTTTTTCCCCTTCCTTATTTACATCTTTTTATTATGTTCCATTGAAAAATATTAACGTTATCACTTCTGTGAGCCCACCCCCTCTTTCTATCTTTCTCCTATTCTCTTTCTTTCTCATTATATTTTTTCTGTGCAGCATGTCCTTTTTCTTCCCTTTCTTTCTTCATAATTAAAATCGAATGGTCCATTATTTAGCTGAGGTGATGACACGGATAAGAAATATGAATGTGACTAGTTCAAATCCTGGACAAGGCAGTTTGTATTTCACATAGTGCCAATATCCTTGGGAAAGGTATGCATCCAACACATCTCTCTCCAGGACGAACTTATAAGTGATGTTCTATGAAGTCATACACATAGACATACCCATGTTGGCCCACCAGCTCTGAAAGGATACTTAATGCAGTCAAGAGGACCTACCAAGAGTGATGAGGAACAAGTATATGTCATTAGCATTATAGACGATTTCAGGGAACTTAAAGAAATTGTCTAGTACCTCCCATCATCAGAGGCAAAACGAGGATTCCTTTATTATTCTTAAGTTAGTTGAAAACCATATAAAAGTTCAATTTTTGTAGTTTTATATTTTTATGTAAGTTGTGATTATTGTATTTCAACAAGACTACCATCTTTGTTGTTACATTTTAATTCTGTTATAGGACTTCATAGACACAGAAGCCTCCCATTGATGGAATAGGCTGTGTTACTTAAAGACATTCTAAGTTGCCAATGTCCAAGGCCTTAAACATTTCTTTAGTGTCAGGATCAACTTCAATGACACCATTCTGTTCAATAGCAGAAACTTCATGTACATAGTCATCTCTCCTCTCACGTTCTTCCTCTTGCAATTTGATGGAAATGCCACGAACTGGACCCTTCTGGATACGTTTCATCAAATGTGTAACAAATCCTGCAATTTTATTTCGGAGTGTTTTGCTAGGAATAATGGCAGTTTCATCGCAAATCTTCTTGTTTGTGTGAAAATCCAAAGTCATACGTGTGTAGTATTTGTCAATAATCACACGCACAGCCTTCTTTACGGTTTTAGTACGTACGGCGCTCGCTTGAATTTCTCAAAAATAACATAGCATCGATGGAACAGGAGACAAAGTAAAGGATAAGATATAGGTGTAAGCTAGGCTTTTGATATATCTGTTTATTTCCTTTGCTATTCGATAATATTTGAATTAGTCCATTAGTTATATATCTAAAAAATGAATACTAATGATTGCATTTATGTGTACGGATCATCAAACATATTAAAAACGTTATCTTCCCTGATAGCTCGGATCAATGAAATACACAGTATAATTTTACAATACGGGCTACCATAGATTTTCATTTATTCACAGGCAAAAATCTTTTTTATTCATTTTGATTTTTATGCATTTATCTCCCTTAGACCCCAATTTTTTAACACAGCTAGAACAATAAGTTTCTTCATAATTTTTTGGTGGCTGGAAATAAATTCTACATTTGCGGAAAGAAAATTCAACAACGGAACACATATAAGAAAAAAAATGATGTTTTGATAAAGTCACTTGGATGTCATTTTGAAACTTAAGTCTCATAAATAGGAAAAGATATTCATCCTTTTTTGGTTTTGTCTTCTTTTTTTTTAATCGTTAGCTTATTTTTAAGGAATGTGATATAAGAAATTTAACCTACCATTTTATCATTTATTTTAGAAATGTTTTAAAATCAATAAATGCAAAATAAATTTTCTCATTTCACTGGCTGACAATGGTGTATTTTTTTAATTAAAGAAAAGATTTTATTAAAATATAATGAGAAGGTATAGTGACTCGGAAGCCTCACACTGATCATTCTAATATGAAACAAAATTGTTGGTGAGATCAAGGCCATGATTAACAACGAGTCCAGCAAAGTCAATCAGGTCCATAGCCTCTGACGTGAGAGTGTCTGATTTTCTTATCAAGCAGGTAGCGGATGAGGACATTCGACATTCTTCATACAAAATGAGAAAGAGACAATTTTTGTAGAGGCAATTAAGGATAAGAGAAAAGACTGCTCTGCAAAAATTTTAACAAATTCAGTCATCACCTCCAAAAGAAAATGCTTTGGTTATTGTCAGATGAGAAGCGCGGATATCCATGACACATCTCTAGCCAGATGTCCCTATAAATCATCGCTCTCGGGAGGTCCTCTGCGTCACATCCAGTATCTTGGCAGAGCTGATCAATGTAAATATTTGCTGGGCGTCTCTCCCTGGCGTCCCGATGTGTTTATATGAATGCTGATTTTCAGCTGTTACCATTCTCTGTCTTAGTACAGTTGACTTTTTTTTTCTTTTTCAAGCAAAAATTTATTTAACAAATATTTAGAAAAATAGAAGATAATTTTCAGCTGATTTGGATAGGATATAAGCCATTTTGATAAGTGTCACTATTATTATCATTATTTGTTTGTCATGACTCCTTGGTCATCTCTCCAGTTTTCTATCTTCTCACACCAACCTTTAAAAAGAAAGAATCTTTGCACTCATCATATACAATATTAATATAACATTTATATACAGATCAAATTTTGTTAAGTAATTCATCTCATATTCTTCAAAAATTCCTTCTTAAATTCTTTTTCTTACCATTATTTGTGAAATTATTCAATTCAATTTTTTATTTTTTTTACACTATTGTTGTCTTTAATCTTTTTTTATTATTGTCCGTTGTTCCTCTGTGTTGATCACTTCTTCCTGAATTTAATTTAACTGCCGGTCATAAATTAAGATCTTTGCCAGCTAATCGTATGTTGTTGGTCATTGTTTGTTAAATCAATCTATTCCTAATTCCAGTTAAAGACCACATTTCTTTTGCTTGAATTTATATATATATATATATATATATATATATATATATATATATATATATATATATATATATATATCAGTCTTTTAATTTTCTTTCTATCTAACTATATATCTATTTATATCGTCTGATCATATCTATCTATCTATCTATCTATCTATCTATCCATTTGGTCTATCTATTTATCTATCTATCAATGTATCTATCTCAGTCTTGTCATACCTATCTATTATCTATCTCAGTCTGTTCATATCTATCTATTTATCTATCTATCTATCTATCTATTTGTCTATTTTATAATATATATATATATATATATAATATATATATTTGGTCTATATATCTATCTATCTATCTGTATATCTATTTATCTATCTATCTGTATATCTATCTATATATCTATCTCAGTCTGTTCATATTTATCTTTCTATCTATCTATCTTAGTCTGTTCATATCTATCTATCTATCTGTCTATCTATCTATCTATCTATCTATAATATATTATATATATATATATATATATATAATATATATATATATATAATATATAAATATGTATATATGTATTCCATCTGTTCTTATCTATCTATCTATCTATCTATCTATCTCATCTGTTCATATCTGTCAACCTATCTCAGTATGTTCATATCTATCTCAATCTGTTCATATCTATCTATCTATCTATCTATCTACCCAGCTTCTCTGTTCATATTTATCTATCTATCTATCTCAATTCTGTTCATATCTATCTATCTCAATCTGTTCATATCTATCTATCTATCTGTCTCAATCTGTTCATATCTATCTATCTATCTATCTATCTATCTCAATTCTGTTCATATCTATCTATCTATGCTTCTATCTATTTATCTCAAGCTGTTCAGGTTTATCTATCTATTTATCTGTCTATCAATCTATTCCAGTCTGTTCATATCTATCTATCTATCTTCCTCAATCTGCTCAGATCTATATATCTATCAATCAATCTATCTATCTATCTCTCTTTCAATCTCAATCTCCACTTTGTGTATATCCCTTGATGTATTGCCTTTCAAATTCCGCCGAATTGTTGAGCGAATATTATCCTCTCTTCTGGCA